>JAWPHD010004953.1:0-174427 GCA_037043455.1 Cyrtodaria siliqua
TAACTTTACGTTAGGGAATATATTCTGATGTTATGGTACGACAATCACTAATTTTATAAGGTCAATAACATTACGCTAGAGAATACATTATGATGTTACGGTACGACAATCACTAATTGTATAACGTCAATAACATTACGCTAGGAAATACATTATGATGTTACGGTACGACAATCACTAATTTTATAACATCAATAACATTATGCTAGGGAATACATTATGATGTTACGGTACGACACTCACTAAATTTATATCGACACTAGCATTACGCTAGGGAATACATTGTGATGTTACGGTACGACAATCACTAATTTTGGGAATATATTCTGATGTTACGGTAAGACAATCACTAATTTTATAGCGTCAATAACATAACGCTAGGGAATACATTCTGATGTTACGGTACGACAATCACTAATTTCATAACGTCAATAACATTACGCTAGGAAATACATTCTGATGTTACGGTACGAAAATCCACTAACTGGCTAGGGAATAAATTCTGATGTTATGGTACGACAATCCACTAATTGTACAACGTCAATTACATTACGCTAGGAAATACATTCTGATGTTATGGTACGACAATCCACTAATTGTATAACGCCAGTAACTTTACGTTAGGGAATACATTCTGATGTTATGGTACGACAATCCACTAATTGTATAACGACAGTAACTTTACGTTAGGGTATACAATTTGATGTTATGGTACGACAATCTACTAATTGTATAATAACATTACGCTAGGGTATACAATCTGATGTTATGGTACGACAATCCACTAATTGTATAACGCCAGTAACTTTACGTTAGGGAATACAGTCTGATGTTACGGTACGACAATCCACTAATTGTATAACGCCAGTAACTTTACGCTAGGGAATACATTCTGATGTTATAGTATGACAATCCACTAATTGTATAACGCCAATAACTTTACGCTAGGGAATACATTCTGATGTTATGGTACGACAATCCACTAATTGTATAACGCCAATACCTTTACGTTAGGGAATACGTTCTGATGTTACGGTACGACCATCCACTAATTGTATAACGCCAATAACGTTACGCTAGGGAATACATTCTGATGTTATGGTACGACAATCCACTAATTGTATAACGCCAATAACATTACGCTAGGGAAAACATTCTGATGTTATGGTACGACAATCCACTAATTATATAACCTCAATAACATTACGATAAGGAATACATTCTGATGTTATGGTACGACAATCCACTAATTGTATAACGCCAATAACATTACGCTAGGGAATACATTTGGATGTAATGGTACGACAATCCACTAATTGTATAACGCCAATAACTTTACGCTAGGGAATACATTTTGATGTTATGGTACGTACGCCAATAACATTACGCTAGGAATTATATTCTGATGTTAAGGTACGTACGCCAATAACATTACGCTAGGGAATACATACTGATGTTATGGTACGTACGCCAATAACATTACGTTAGGTTAAACATTCTGATGTTATGGTGCGTACGCCAATAACATTACGCTAGGAGTTATATTCTGATATTATGGTACGTACGCTAATATCATTACGCTAGGGAATACATACTGATGTTATGGTACGTACGCCAGTAACATTATGTTAGGTAAAACATTCTGATGTTATTGTACGTACGCCAATAGTATTACGCTAGGGAATACATTCTGATGTTATGGTACGCTACATGAGTAAGAAAGAATATCATATTCGTTGAGTTTGTATTTTTGATGTATAAAACACGTTATTAAATAAGATATGATACAAGCAATTATAGACAATATGGCACCTGCATTTGTATATCCCATTAATGTAATGAACTATAGATGGTGTAGTAAATTGAACTACAACAATGTCTATGCTTAATTAGTTTAAACATATTTCTGTTACATCACTTGCGAAACAAGTTATTGCAGCTTATTTTAATCACTATTGATGGCTTCCTGGGAAACCAGTATTAAGCAATATGGATTAATTATCTTGCTCAATGATAAATAACATCGTCACGGCAAGCATCGATCAAACAAACGTCCTCTCGATCTGGACGCCGACGCTCTAACACTAGACAACGCACTCCACTAACTTGTTTGCTTTATTCACACATGTATAAACATGTCAGTATTTTGGTCTCGTGCTTCGTTTTGCAAACAACAGGTTTGTGTTGTAAACATGGTAAATGCTGTAATATAACAGTAGATACATACAAGCAGTGATTTAACATATATCAACATGATTACATATAATTCAGTAAACCTTTCTAGTGATTTTTCAAGTGGAAAATTAGTTTCTAGATAAACATTACACTGCTGCATTATCCATACCTGAGCTGAAGTTGCAGCGTGTGAGCCTGATGCTTTGTAATTCACTTAGTAGTCTGTTGTCTTTGGATAAACTAACGTACATTCTGAAAAAGGCATGAGGTAAGCACATTACCGTAATGCTGTTATAGCACACTCATTCTCTCACCAAATATATATAACGTGCAATAAACATTGTAAATGTAGTACTCCTGGAAATATGAGAATGTATTTACAGATTGACGAGGCTTCGAAACAGAACTAGCTCAAGGACGGGTCCGCCTGTATTGCAGAAAGAGGAAAACCTTAACAACTCAAAACCTGCTTCAACATCCAAGCAAAACAACACAACGCAAAGAGGCACCCTCAACGGTATTGTCTGATCATTTTGAGAAGAAAGTCGTGCAAACGGATAACGAGCAGTGATTTAACGCTGAACGGTTGTTACATCTCCCTGATCTAAGTCTGATAATACCTCGATTGAAGACATGGCATATACTGAATCTCAGAGGCAGAGTATGTTAACTCAACCTCCTGTACACAACATAACAACTCATTCAGTTACTGACCTGAACCCATCATCATCATCTCCCAGAATGCAATATAATTCATTCTCCTTCCAGAGAGTGAAATTTAACTTATAGTTGACACAATGAAAGATCTTCTGCATGGAGGCATTAGTGCTTTATTTGCGCTGAAATATTAATGATTATCTGAAAACTTTTATTCGATAATCGCATTTAAATCTATCAACTTAGCAACTTGTATTTCTCTTAATACTTAGTAGTTCTGTTAGTACTTTGATTCATTAAGAAGCCCGAATCTCCTTTAATCGATCTTCCATGTGAAGTCGAAGTTAGAAGGCGCGCCCTCTTTCAGCGATTGTAAAAACTAGTAGGAAGCAAAACGACGGAACATGTATCAGTTTAAATCCAACAAATCTACAATGTAATAGTATCATCTATCATCGCTACACACAAATAATGCCTGTGAATAGAGTGGCAAGGCGAGGGCCGACAGCGGCGAGGGCGTTCGGAAAAAAACGGAGAAGAGAGTCCGCTTCACAGCAGGGCAAATCGGCGACCACGCCCAAGTTGAAGGGAAACAGGCCCAGATAAAAGGTTTGAACGCTGGGTAGTCGCGAGTTAGGAGGATTGGTGAACGATTCGGGTAGCGGCCCATCAGTTCTTCGAGTTCAACATCGCCATCGTTGTTGTTGTTTTTGATCTTGACCGCCTTTAAAGGCGAACAAGTTGAACGTAATGCAGATTAATATCCTTCACCACATTATTCAAACCATATTTAAAACCATATAACATTATAAGGATCGATTCGATCAGTATCAGACACAGATTGATTCCGTGTGGAACGTTCGGTTTTTGTTTTTTTGCTTGAGCAATTCATCATATTTTTTTTGTTTCGCTTGAGTGAACTGATTTAAACTTTCAGCGAACGTTTAGCCACTGACCGTTCCAAGTCGGTACCCATATTGGAAACCATGTTATGTCGCTTTCATTGCTTGTATTTCTGCTCGTACATATTGTTTATTTTGTATGCGTGTTTCTTGTCGACTATGTTCTGTGGATGCTACATTTCATGTTGACTTTTATACCTACTTTTAGCCTTGTTGTTTGGTCTGTGCACGGTGGAATATGTACTGGGCTTGACTATTGCGTACATCGCCTTGTTTTATGTTTTTCTAGTTAATGTTTACGGTATAGACGAATGCTATTGTATTGCCATTATTAGCTGATGTGTTTTTTGTGTACTATATTCAACCCCATTAGCGTATATTTATTTGGAGTTGTTTCATTGGCTGTCGCAAACACACGAGGTTGGTTTCTATACGTTAACTCTTCGTTTTACCCAGTATTCATACTATTATCTTATTTTAATGGTTTCTTATTCTTCGCTTTTGAATTAACATGTTGGCCATTATATGGATGCCGTTAAGAATGGTTTGTCTAATCCCATACAAATTTAAAAGCAAGTCATCGTGCGATATTTGGCAGTAAATAATCCAATCAAAATATCTTGCATTCTATAATGTGGTGTCTATTCGGTTCTCCTCCATGGCAAAGTTACAGAATATAAGTCATTCGCTAAACAAAACAACAAGCTATGCCTGGAATCGTGCACGAATTGAGAAAGTCGTCACAAAGGTCAAACATGAAATGTAGCATTCACAGAACGCAGAACCATAGCACGTGAAGCAAGTGGAATTGTTTTTAAAATGTTTAAACATTCATGAACTCTTCTCTGCGCACAATGAAAGTCGAACGTTACAAACATAGTCATTAACACATCTCTCTGGAACAGTCATAGTCAGGTAGTATGTAATGGATAACATATGAAAAGGCCGATACTGTCTGGGAATTAAATGACTACCATTGTTTTACTCATGAATACTGCATTAATCAGAGATAGGTAGCGTTCCGCTTTTCTAACATTGCAAAACTTCCTATAGGCATATTCATTTCACAGTTTTATAGCTTTTGCTGAAGTTCCAATTTCGCTAGAAATGCATTTAAAATATTTAAATGTCAATTAGTCTTCAAGATTGCTAATCGTTACTATTATGCTATATTATGCGAACTGCCTGTACCAATATAGTCTGAAGTATCTATCGTGAGACATCCCTTAATGCTTGCATTCGCACTCAGCTATGCGGGTTTTTGTGCATCATTCAATTGCATTTATTTCCCTAGAGATATCAAGGAAATCTAACATGCACGACATTAGTATTTTGAATCTATAAAATCTGCAATAACATATGAAGATTCTGGATTCCCTTCTTCAGGCGAAGTAAATTGTGAGATAAACAAAATAGCAGTATTTCCATTTTTTTTTTTGAGCGGTTACTTAGCCTTGTTATGTTGTTTTGCATGGCGGAAGATGAACTTGTCTTAACCTTTAACCCACTAAGCACGACTATAATACCTTTGCGTCCATTGTAAACCCGGATCAATCAGTCATTTTCCCCAAATACCCCTGTGTCACAAAAATGGAATGGTTTTAATTCAAAGAAAGAAAAGTCCATTATATATATCCTGAAACGCAAAAGAAACGCAACACGGGAATTTCCGCTATATATTGTATAGAGTGCACACTTAATTATTCCACATTATATCCAAAGAAATCCCAAGATGTTTTGTAAAAAAAAAAGCTGCAGTTAATTAGAGAAAGGACACAACTGTGACATTGTAGACGTTTTAATCACACTACACATTGTAACAAGAAATTCATAAATGTTATATTTCCTCTTTGAAAAACTGAGCCAGTTCAGTACTGTATTTAACGTAAAAAGTTTGCAAAATTTTGCATCCTAACTTTGCTCCGATGCTTAAAACACGTATTATGTCAATAATGAAACTTTGAAGGAATATCATTTGCTGTATTATGTGTTGTTTTAGTATTTTTTCCGAAAGGAGAGATCATACGTAGCCATGTACCATTCGATTAACAGCAGCATATTGTACATACAATATATAGCGGAAAATCCCATGTGACGGTCGCGTTTCTTTTGCGTTTCAGTATATATGTAGCGGGTTAAGGGTTAAACCTCAGGAATATTGCATTGTTTGTTCACGGTTGTTCTTGCTGTGTTAATGTATACATTATAGCCGAACGCCACTGTTCTGCCATTACTATCGTATGTGTTATTTATGTTATCATTTTAACCTCATTAGCATCTCTTTATATAACGTTATTTCCTTGGATGGTGTTTAATTTACGGAGATTTACAACTAAGCCCACTCAAAGTTTACATACAGTCATTGGCCGCACAGGTAGCTGTTTCAGTGTTTGGAACTAAACAAATAATTAAAAAAAAAAAAAGTAAAAACTATAAATTAAAAAAAAAAAATAATGAAATAAAATAAATGTCCATGTTATTTGTTGAAATCAAACATATTTTAAGTTTTCCTGAAACATTATCCCAGAGTATTGTAGTTAAAGACCGAGGTTTGGATCTCTATCTGGTCGATATTTTTACCTAACTGTCATTAGTAATTTAACTGGTCAAATTCAGAGAATTATCCACAAATTATGGCTCGTTGGACCGCAGATGAATGTAGTTCTCGAAACCGAAAACCGAAAACAATTCGATCAAAACTTTTCTCATTGACACGTCAAACTGCTTGAAAAAACACGCAATTTGTCAACCTGTCAACATTACTGTGGAACAGGGAAACTTTCAAAACCGTCATCAGTTGTGGCGACTATTCTTTCACTATATATCATAATCAATCTTACCAAACCATGACTTTTTCAATAGCGGAACAAGTAATATGAATAAATACTTCAAATAGTGCCTAACTCACTGGACCATAGCGTTCAACTTTTCCATTTTCGTTTGAAAAACCTGTAAAATATTTATATTTATATTAGTTCTTAATAGTGTTAATCGTTACTAGTATGACGACCGTCTCCGTACACAGAACTTGTTTTACAGTGCAAACTCTCTATATTACACTTGTATCAGTTAACGAGGTCTCTCGCGAGACTACTCTAAAAGCTTGCAATCAGATATACAATAGTTACTTTTGTCTTGTACTTGTGTATATTTCAATAGAGATAGTAACATACAAAGAAATATAAAAAGATCGGACAGGGAAAGTAGCATTCAAGGAGGACAGTCAACCACAAAACACAGAAACAAACACTTATACCGAGGGATGGAATTCCCTATCTGAACCGAATACCCATGCTATATTATTTTCTTGCATATCAGAGACATGTTGTGCGTTGACGCCGCCAGCTTCTAACACGTTTTGCATGTTTTCCTGCATACCGGATGTTGGTGCGAGCGTGACATTAATCATTTATCCATACAGATAAGACTTGCCATCACACAGGTAAAACCATTGTGCAAAATTCAGAAGAATAACTACAATAACGTTAATATGAAAAAGACATATCCTAGATGCGGATTTATCCAGTTTGAGTATAGAACGTTAAATTAAATTTCAAACATTATGGATATTGCTCTGGTCTTCTTCCTTTTTGTGTAAAGGGGGAAAAGAAGCAGCTCAAGAGATACGTGTTCAGTGCATGACTATTCGACTATTCGTATGAACTCAATCAATTTCGACTATAATTCGGCAGAAATACATGAAATTAATCGAGATGTTGCGAATGTTAATGGACATCACTATGCATAAGTTACAATTACTGTATAATGAAATGTTCAGGTTCTTGACCACATCACAACAAAAACAATGAACTGATGCATTGATACACACGCTTAACAGTGATAGCAGACAGAAACAACAGTTGTTAATCGTTTCACTTTTACTGCTGCTGTAAAGTCCAGACTCTATTGTGCCCATCGCGTCAGGTATACCCTGACGTGTTCGTTGGCGGACGGACTATAAACCTTAGAATTACACACACACACACTTTACTGCTTCTGTCCGGTTAGCTCAGTACATATCCCACACGCTTCTCACCAGTGCATCCCACTTTCTATTTGTTCAATATCTACATGTACAAGTATGAACACCGTTTACATGTTTTATTGCTGTTGTTTATTCAACTTCTATTACTTTGTTGTCTTTATATAGCATATCATTATTATTGTACTCCATATACAATGTTTACAACATGTACCACGCTGTAATAGTTATATACATATATAGCTAAATATCTTTATAAATATATAGATACAAAAAAAAGACAATACAACAGATTATCTTTATACATTTTATATAAAACATACGACCATCCGTTACATAAGTACCTGAACAGTTTCTGTTAAAAATGAATAATTCTAAATGGAATAGGGGTCAAACGTTCAAATACATAAATACCTTAAACGTTTGTTTAATCATTTACAGTGTCATACATGTATACATAAAAGCATGAATAATACTATTTCTGATCTGAGTATCAAAGAACGATCAAAACAATTACATGTAAAATGGATACAGGGTTAAAGGGAATTGACCTGTGTGAAGGAAACGTGGGTATTATTATTATTACACAGCCTCATCAACTGACATATCTCGACATGAGACCTAACATTCTGGTTATTACTGTGCACAGAAGGATTCTACTAACAATCTCTTGAATTCTAAATGCTTTTATTTTTTGCGCACCCCACACCCTTATCGTGTCGTATATCCAAATGTGTTGACATATAGTGTAAAGGCAAATGCAACAGACAAGCATATTTGAATAAACATTCTACCACAAGACACAATGAATGAATGAATGAATGAATTGTGTTGTATGGCACATCGTCACATAAATAGGTCATATTGTGCGCAACAACTCATGAAAGATGAAAAAATGAAGTAGTAATTAAAAATTAATGCAAATATATAAAGATGGAACAATTTACAAATAAGGACGATATGGTATAGTCATATGTAAATCAACAAATGCCCGTGAACGGGTGTATAAACAAGTACATATATATGAGAACATATTATAAGGATTTCTTTCAGGAAAACAAGATTAAATTCTATAGTATCAAATAACTCTTTCATAATATTAACTGTATAGTACCTTTGCCGCATAGGATCAAAGTCTACACATTCCAACAAGTATTGTTTGACCGTTAACGGTGCAAAGCAGGGTATACTTTCTAGTAATTGCCCACCTTGAAATACATATGAATGAGTATAACGTGTATGCCCTATCCTGCACAGGGCTAGGACAACATTTCTCGACGAATGGGTCTACTAGACGAACGCCATTCTCATACAGATATGTACAAACCACGAGTAACGGTTGAATTGAAGGCAGTTTATTGTTCACCGACAAACCCTAGGCAGCTTGACAATAGTTACGGATATATGTGTTAATACAATTTATATAATGAGGTAATTTGGCATTAGATAAATGTAAACCTAGTGCTGCCTCAGCAGCACCATCAGATCTATCATTATCACGTATAGAAAAGCCAGCAGAAAATAATAACATTATCAACTATAAGAGAAGAGTACCTTTTTGAAGCACAACTTGGTTATCATGTTTCATATTACCCAGTGATTGGAGAGATGAAAGGGAACCAGAAAAGATTACAAAATGGTCATCGTCAGATTCCTAAATATAGTTTACGGCAAGTTCAATTGCCTTAAAGAAGGATAAAAATATCGGACAGGGAAAGCAGCATTCAAGGACGACAGTCAACCACAAAACACAAAAACAAACACGCAAACAGACAAACGAAAAGGCAAAAGTAATAAAAAATGCAAACGACATCACAAACACAAAAGAGTTGACAATAGGGCTACCGCCATGGAACGGTCAGTGGCAAAGTAGGCCACTGGGGGTTTAAACTGGTTCTATGGTGCACCAAACCTCACACTTACCCTACTGTCAACCAATTAAAACAGGACAGTGTAAATAAAGAAATCCCTGCCATGATTTAATCTCTAACCAACAAGGCAGCATCAATAGGCAATATAAGTAAAACACAAATATGCTCGTGAAATATAATACAAAAAAAAGCCTAGAAAGCCACAATGAAGGTACTCAGTGACTTTGCAGAAGCCAGAGCAACACGAGAATAAACCATTAAGGGCACGACAGGAAAGATTATAGACAAACATCAAACACCACCGTCCCAATGGGCTTTAGGTATGCGTCATCACAGGGTCCACAGCCTGTCCGGTCATCGTACAATTAAAGAGGAAAGCATAGTGGCGAACTGTAAAAGGGTCCAGCTGAAAAGATAGAGGCATTATCGGGCAGGCCGCTCTTTATACTGTGTTTGTGAACAACAGCTGCTGCAGCTATATCTCCATCTTTAGAACCATCTGCGTATATGTTGAAAGTTACTGTATTTCGATTTAATTTCATTAAATTTGCTTTGAAAGATAGTAGGATCTGTATTGGATTTGTTACTATTACAAAGATCAAAAATAATTGTTGGTGTTACCAAAGTCCACGGTGGAATTTGTGATACTTTGTACTTGGCAATCAAATTTAGGTCGATTTCAGTGACTCTTAATTTTGGTTTAATACGAAGACCAAATGGTCGAATGACCTTCGGTTTTCGATCAAAAAGAGGTTCATAACTAGGATTGACAACAGTATCGAAAGTTGGGTTTAAATGGTTAATTGTAATTTAACCACATGACATAAGAAATGTGCTTTCAATGCCCTTCTCGGCTCATTTCGAGTCTATTGTGGTGGGTGGAGGGTTGGGCGGGTGTTGGGTAGAGAAGGTGTATAGAAGGTTTAGTAGATCCCTGTTAGACGTACAATTGATGAGAATATGGTGTTACTCAACTTTGTATCAGATGATGAGGCCTGCCCAATAAAGCTTTTGTATGAAAAGACTATATGGAAACATAATAACAGGTTTATCACTGATTGTGTTTCGGTTTTAGTTTTGTTCTAAAAACAATGCAGAATCACAAAAACAGTTTTCATTCAATGCAGCTAAATTAGTTCGTTTTCCTTTATGAGAGTAAAGTACAAAATATTGTGGATAATATTCAATTCGAGACAAAGAAAACACTATAATCGAGCCTCTGTTAATATACCTCAGCAAATTGGTCATGTAGCTTTGCGTGTTTGTTTGAATGATTGTGTGGGTCTTGTTTAGCACATATTAGGCCATATTTGACGTTTGGAATTTTTCTGGTAGAAAATGTCTTTAGCTGATAACTTAACAATTTTATTTTGTAACTGAATTACATATCTTGACATTTTCCCCGAATATGTTCATTTTATGTCAAGCTCTAAGATAGCATGATTATTACTAATATATTGCACCCTAATTTAGCTGCATCCGCATTTATGAAAAAGAGGTAGAGATTGATGTTATAAATCAAATATCTTCAATTATAAAAATAACTGCAACATACATGTAGATCTAAATAATAATAATAATACAACTGCTTGTAAGTTGACGTTTAAGGTTATAGTAGTCTGCGATCTCAATAAGTGAACGTAAAAAACGATTTCAGCTACATAAATATGAAATTCGACTTTGAAAATGATAAAATTCATGAACTAATATCATGATTATAGTTCGAAATATAAGCTGCAAGCAATGTTCTGATGTACTCCTCAATACAAAAAGTTGCATTATTTAAAATAATAAAAGAATGAAACAAAATGCAAACTTAAAATTTAAGGGCAAAACAAACCTTTGCAAATAATGATACAAATAATATAAATTTTGACCAAAGATATCTTTAAATGGTATGTGATAATACATCAACAATAACTATTATTTTTTTTGTCTTACAAAATATGAATAAAATGCTTATTTTGGTTAATTTATAAACTCGTACGTAGAATACGAGCTTACTGCCCTGTTACAATTCTTACTTTATCGCTTTGCCTTAAAACGAAACATAGGATCATGTTTAAATTTCAAACACAGTTTAAATAGATATGACATTAATTTAGTGGAACTATTTGATTTCAGATACAACTCTTCGGCAATAGAAACATTTAGGCTTACAATTGGAAAAAAGCATATATTTCAAATTAATTATTTAAATCGAACCTCATGAAATTGGAAATCTGGTATCAGAGTAAATACTTAGAAACAACCACGACAAAATATTTCTATACCAGCACATACATAGAAGAAGGATACATCAGGCATCAACGGAAATATTAAGTATACAACATCCACAACAAGGACTCAATGTACAGACATGTTAAAACCACGAGGATGCATCTGGTATCAACGTTAACATTAAGTATACAACATCCACAACAAGGACTCACTGTACAGGTATGTACAACTCACGAGGATGCATCTGGTATCAACGTAAACGTTAAGTATACAACATCCACAACTCAATATACAAACATGTACAACATACTCGGATGCATGAGGTCCCAAATAAATACTAAGTATAAAACATCCTCTACAAGGACTCACTATACGGACATGTACAAACCACGAGGATGCATCTGGTATCAGCTACTAAGAATAAGACAACCTCAACCTAACCCTCAACAAGGAAACACTGTACAAACATGTACATAACACGTGGATGCATCTGGTCCTAAATAAATACTGCGTATAAAACATAAACAACAAGGACTCACTGTACAGACATGTACAAACAACGAACATGCATATGGTATCACATAACTACTAAGAATAAAACATTCACAACAAGGACTCACTGTACAAACGTGTACAAAACACGTGGACGCATCTGGTCCCAAATAATTACTAGGTATAAAACATCCACAACAAGGACTCACTGCACAGACATGTACAAACCACGACGAGGCATCTGGTACCAAATAAATACTAAGTAAACAACATCTATAACAAGGACTCACTCTACAGGTATGTACAAACAAGGTGGATGCATCTGTTACCAAATAAATACTAAGTATACAACATCCACAAAAAGGACTCAATGTAAATAAAAATACAAACTAGGAGAATGCATCTGGTATCAAATAAATACTAAGTATGTAGCATCCATAACAAGGACTCACTGTACAGACATGTACATACCACGAGGATGCATCAGGTACCAAATAAAATACTAAGTATACAACATACACAACAAAGACTCACTGTGCAAACATGTACAATCCACGAGGATGCCTCTGATACTAAATATATAATACGTATAAAACATATACAAGAAGGACTCAATGTACAGAAATGTACAAATAACGAAGATGCATCTGGTACCAAATAAATACTAAGTATAAAATACAACAAGGACTCACAGTACACATGTATTCAAATCACGAAGATGAATCTGGTACCAAATAAATACCACGTATATAACATCCACAACAAGGACTCACTGTACAGAAATGTACATGTGCAAACCACGAGGACGCATATTGGTACCATACAAATACTAAACATAAACCATTCACATCAAGGACTCACTGAACAAATATATACCAACCAAGTGGATGTATCTGGTACCAAATACATACTACGTATACAACATCCACAACAAGGACTCACTTTACAGACATGCAAAAATCACTAGGATGAACTTGTACCAAATAAATACTAAGTATACAACATCCACATGTAGAACTCACTGTACAATCATGTACTAAGCACGAGGATGCATCTGGTATCACATAAATACTAAGTATACAAACTCCACAACAAGGATTAACTGTAAAGACATGTACAATTCACGAGAATGCATATGGTACCAAATATATACTAAGTATACAACATCCACAACAAGGACTCAATATACATCAATGTACAAAATAGGAGGTTGCATCTGCTATCAAATAAATACTAAGTATAAAACATCCACAACAAGAACTCACTGTACATACATGTACAAATCAGGGGGAAGCATTTGGTACAAAATAAATACTACGTATACAACGTCCACAAAAATAACTCACTGTACAGACATGTACAAACCACGAAGATTCAACTGGTACCAAATAAATACTACGTATACAACGTCCACAACAAGAACGCACTGTATAGAAATGTACACACCACGAGATTCAAATGGTATCAACTAAATACTAAGTGTACAACATCCACAACAAGGACCCACCGTACATTCATGTACAAACCACGAGTATGCATCTGTTATCAAAATAAAATAAATACTAAGTATACAAGATCCACAACAAAGATTAACTATACAGACATGTCGAAACCACAACGATGCATCCGGTACCACATAAATAGTAAGTAACATAAACATCCACAACAAGGACTCACTGTACAGACATGTAAAAATCAGGAATATGCATCTGGTACCAAATAAATACTACGTTTGCAACGTTCACAACAATAACTCACTGTACAGACATGTACAAACCATGAGGATTCAACTGGTACCAAATAAATACTAAGTATACAACATTCAAAGCAAGGACTCACTGTACAAATATATACAAATCACGAGGATGTATCTGGTACCAAAAAAATACCACGTATATAACATCCACGACATGGACTCACTGTACAGACATGTACATGTACAAACTACAATGATGCAACTGGTAACAAACAAATACTACGTATACAACGTCCACGAATTAACTTTACATACGTGCACAAACCACGAGGATGCATCAGGTACCAAACAAATACTAAGTATACAACATCCACAGCAAGAAATCACTGTACAGATAGGTACAAGCCACGAGGATGCATCTGGTATCAAATAAATACTAAGTATACAACGTTCACAACAAAGACTCACTGTACAGACATGTACAAACCACGAGGATTCATCTGGTACTAAATAAATAATACATATATAACATCCACAAGAAGGACCTCACTGTACAGAAATGTACAAACCACGAATATTCATATTTTACCAAATAAATATTAAGTATAAAATATTCACAACAAGGACTCACTGTACAAATATATATAAATCACGAGGA
Organism: Cyrtodaria siliqua; assembly: GCA_037043455.1. NCBI lineage: Eukaryota > Metazoa > Mollusca > Bivalvia > Adapedonta > Hiatellidae > Cyrtodaria > Cyrtodaria siliqua. The sequence continues at coordinate 14,654 of JAWPHD010004953.1, forward strand.
TGTATCTGGTACCAAATACATAACACGTATATAACATCCACAACAAGGACTCACTGTACATACATGTACATGTACAAACCACGGGGATGCAACTGGTACCAAATAAATACTACGTATACAACGTCCACAAGAGCTCACTGTACAGACATGTACAAACTACGAGGATGCATCTGGTACAAAATAAATACTCAGTATTTAACATCCAAAACATGGACTCGTTGTACAGACATGTAAAAAACACTAGGATGAATCTGGTACCAAATAAATACTAAGTATATAACATCCACAACAAGGACTCACTGTACAGACATGTACCGACAAGGAGAATGCACCTGGTATCAAATAATTATGTCAGAGTGCTAAAATTAGGTTTTAACAAACAAAATTGCAACGATTCGTCGGGAAACAAAATCAGGATGGTGAAAATATACGTTGCAGTGTTAATTTTCTGAATCAGATAAAAATACCGAAAAGATGAAGTGTTAACAGCGAGAATATTTTTTTTTTATGAATTTGTTCATTGACATGTCTACTATTAAACACCCAAAATTTGAAGTCCATCTTTTTTTTCCGGAAATTAACAAAATACACAGTAATCGCCAAAATATAAAGAATCGGCGTCCCAAATGAATGTTCTCGCAGGATATAAAATCGTGAAATTATGAAATCAATTTTAAGAGATATATTGATTTCAGCATTGTTCAGTATTTAATAAATTATTAGATGAGAATATTCAAAGTTTTTCTCAGGGACACCAGTACGGTAATATCCCTCAAACCCCGCCCCCTCAGCCTCCCTTTCCCTCCACACAGTATACATTAAGTTGTATATAGCTGAGAATACGCTTTTTTAATCAAGTTCGATTTATTTCGTCATTTTAGAATCGAGTATAAAAACAAATAAATGTACTCGTAGATATATCTTTCCTCTGTCCATTTGTAAAATGATAATGAAATCGGAGACAATAAATGTATTTTCCCGAAATTAACTAACATGACCCATCGACTCGAAGGCGGCAAAATGCATATACATGTACATTTACAGACGCGACCCGTCCGGGTACACAAGAAATGAAATAATTACATTACTTCAATACATATATTTAAAAAGTATATGTACATGCATTCCAGACAAAATTTCTAATATATACATACTTTGGGTTTATGCCAGAATGCTCAAATTAGGTTTTATCAAACAAAATTGCAACGTTTCGTCGGTAAACGAAATTAAGATGGTGAAAATATACGTTGCGGTGTTCAGAAAAAAGTGCAAATAAAGGTAGTTTTACCAGCGAGAATCAAGTTTTTTCATGCATATGTTCATTCATATGTCTACTATTAATAACAAAATTTAAAGTCAATCAGAAACAAGTATTTTTGTTTTCATACAGCACACCGTAATCGCTAAACAATGAAGAATCGGCGTCCTCAAGGGATATAAAATCGTGAAATTATGAAATCATTTTTAAGAGATAAATTGATTTCAACATTGTTCATTATTTGAAAAAAATATTAGAGTAGAATGTTGACAGTTTTTCAACCATTACTACCATTACGGTAGTAACCCTCCAACTCCGCCCCTTCTCCCCACCCTCTCCACTCCGTACACATTAAGTTGTATATAGTTAAGAATGCGCTGTTTTAATCAAATTTGATTTATTTCGTCATTTTAAAAGCGAGAATAAAAACAAAAGCTTGTACGCATAGATACATCTCTCCTCTGTCTACATAAACAATGTCAATAAATCGGAGACATGGACTTTTTCCCCCGGAAATTAACTAGCAGGACCGTCCGACCTAAAGATGGCAAGATTCATTTGCAACGGTATATCGGGAAATGAAAACATGATGGCGACAATATACGTTGCAGAGTTCATTTTATGAATCAGAAAAAAAGAGAGATAAACTGATATAAGTTTAACAGGCAAAATTCTATTATTTTAACTGTTCATTATGATTCGAGTTTTAAAGAAAGCAAGATTGGCGTGTGTCCCTTTAACCAAGTAATTACATGACTGACGAGTAACATACATGCTAGTGTCAGTAACAAACATTATATAGTGTATTATGCGAAACACTGTACGCGTGAATCCAAAATGTACGGGTTTGTCATCTTCATGTAAATATTATATAGGACATGTATAGTGTTTTTAAACTTAAACATTACAATTGAAAAAAAAGTTATATTAAACATTTTCCTGAAAATATAATATGAATTTTAGGCACTGCATAAGACTGAGCAAAGCTCTTAAAAGTAATACTTATATGATATATCGGATCACATGTAAAATTTAACTTGTAAACCAAATATTTTACTCTTAATAATTATTCTATATTGTTGTAATAAAATACTTACCTATCTTAAGTTTCTTGTCAATCAACATATGAGTAAATTAATTGACTATTCATAATTTCGATCATCAAAATCAGCTGACCAAGCAATGGCCTAGGCATTTGACACACCTCTAAATTGTGGTATGTGGTAAACTCAAACTCGATCTTTATCATAGTTTGTTTGTTTGTGTGGTGTTTTACGTCATTTTCAACACATGTAAGGTTATATACTAGTATGACGGTCGATTTTTTTTGTGTTGGAGGCATCCACCCACTTTTCCTGGGTAGAACCACTACTGTAAACCTCCCGTCATCCGTAAGAATCGACACTTCCTCACTTACAAATCGAGCTCCCAGTGGAATTCTAACCCGCAGCGATGAGAGGTGAAGGTTTAGAATGCAACGTCGTTAACCATTCGACCACGGAGACACTTCGTCTTTATCATAGATGTTCAACCAAGTTTATTGTAAAAGTTAAGGTATTTACGGTGTGATTTTTTTTAAAACCAAATTTTGAAAATTATCTTATTTTTACTCTTTCAACTCAAGAGGCACCTTTCCTGGGTTTATATTGTTTTCCAGAGAGAATTATTTTGTATCAGACATATCTTTTTGCCAGCTACTACAAACAGCATTTAGAAAAAACGTACGACATCTGTTCTATTTCAAAGGCAAGTATAGCATCCATAGCAAGGTTGCATTTTTCATCTTTCTGTAATGGTGCAGCTTCTGATATGTCATTTATTTGATATGTTTTGATAATATACCTTTTTCCCCGTTTATTTCTCAATTCCCTTTTCTTTGATTCTGACTGTGTTTCGTTTTCAAGAGGTTTTGATTCCTAGTTTCCTACATAAAGATTGGATGTCATTGGTTATATTAGAGTTGGAATTTGAGTCCTTATTTGGTTCAGTATATGGTGTACTAATCTAATTTTCTGAATTATGTTTGCTCTTGTTGCTATGCGTGTTTTCGGTGGGTGATATTCGCTTTTTACTTTTACTACTATCAGCGTCACTAGAACTGGAAACTGTTTATTGTTCAAAAGCAAGTCAATGGTTGTACATGACAATTCTCCTTCATTGGTTGAAAAAGAATACATGTGATATTGCTCTGCACCAAACTCATGTTACATTGATGTTGTAGCCTAAAATGGTAGACACAGTTTCAATCTCACAAGCTGTGGCCCACCCTTGACCATTTATCATTTCCCTCTCGTATTAAAATTTGGTCATGTCAGGACTGTGGTAAATTTGGACTAACTCCTCCATGCCAACCCTGTTATCAGCAATATTATAAAAGTATTGCCTTTTAGTGAGGTCGATATGTGTATATATTACATATTTGTTTGTGATTTCTATAGAAAATACTGGGAATAGAAAAGCTATATCTACTCGTTTGCTCTACTGGGAAATATCTCCCTGGTGTAAAAAGGCATTAATCATTAGAAATATTAATAAAATCATTTTAAATTATGTAATATATAGTTTAATAAACAGTGTTTTTGAGATACTGAAAATATCGGTAGAGAAATTTCCCGTATCTCAAAAACACTGGTTATTAAACTCTATATCACTTTTCTCAGGTCGATAAATACAACACATATCGACCGAACCTAAAAGGCAACAATTATTTTATTATTAAATCAAATTATTCATGGAATTTTTAATTTTTAATTTTTGGAATTTTGAAATTTTGAATTTTGAAATGGAATTTGAAATTTTGAATTTTGAATTTTGAAAATTTGAAAATTTGAAAATTTGGAATTTTTAAATTTTTGAATTTTTAAATTTTTGAATTTTTAAATTTTTGAATTTTTATATTTTTAAATTTTTTGGAATTTTTGAATTTTAAATTTTTTGAAATTTTGAATTTTGAATTTTGAATTTTGAATTTTGAATTTTTTAATTTTGAATTTTGAATTCTTGAATTTTTGAATTAGTTTAATTTTGACAACCAATAACAAATAATAAAACAACTTCTAATGATAAGCATTCTTTTAATGAATATCGCTTCATTCGTAACTACTTGTGACGGGATTAGCCGAACTAGTACGAATACTCCAAACTACGAAAAGAGACAATCGTCCAAGCGAAACAGACTGATCCCCTGATGATTTGAGGAAAAACTCCGAAATTGCCGAACACAATTTCATCAATGGCGGCGCTTCCGGTGCGACACAGTTTTTTTGCCCAGCCAGGTACGATTTCAACATTTGCACATGTGTTACCATTAGCCGATCATCGTCGGCCGGCTGCGCCGGCCGAGCTCTGCTCGGTATAACAACGATAAATACTATAATCAGCGATTTTTGTTTTCAGGAAAAAACTACATGTTTGTTTCCAGCAGTTGAAAACTACTATATTCTGCGAATTTTGCTTCAGGGAAAATTTGAATAAGTCTTCAAATAGCATGTTATGTTTGTTTTAAAACACTTTTTTAATTTATGATTTTAAAAAGAAATGGATGATAGGAATATATTTATTGCACATTGTTTACACGAGTTCATATATAACAGTCACTCTGCGTTATCCCTGAAACTATTTTTACTCTAACTTTGAATAGCACATTGCAAGCATAACACGTGTGGTAATACAGGCTCCGTTTAAAGAACCACAAAAAGTGCGGTGGCAGATTTTTATCTGAGCACAAACAATTTTTAAAAAGGCTTTCACCTCCATATGATCCAATAACATTTAATACGGCTAGACATTCTGAAGTCGTCAGTATCAATTCACCTAGAGCTGCTCAAGTGCACGATTCATATTTGGGGCCCCTCTGTAAAACAACATCAATCCAAAGTCAATGATCAAACAGACATAGTGTATCCTTTGTTAAACATGATGTAACATATTTCAAAAAAAAAAAGGCAAACAAAATTGAATAAAACATGAATAGTATTTACTTCTTGTGCTCAATTACACTGTACGCGTGTTTTTAGACTCCATATGTACCCGTAGTTCTCGCCGACGTAGCGCGCCCAATTCTGAATCGACTTTTCGGGTGTAAAAAAATGGCGTCTGTTTTAATTGAAAATTAGTAAAATAGTCCTTAAAATACAAAGAAATAGTCCATGTTCGCGGAAGAAAAATGCGAATGGAACTGATATAGTATAGGCGCACCTACTGATATATAAATACGAAAAAACAATTAGCCTAGAAAGCAACAAAGAAGGTTCTCAATGACTAGGCAAATGACAGAGCAACAAGAGAACAATCCATTGATGGCACGACAAGAAAAGACTGCAGACAAACATCAAACGTCACCGTCCTTTTGGGCTTTAGGTAGACGTCATCATTGGGTCCACAATCAGTCCGGTCATCGCACAATTAAAGCGGAAAGCATAGTGGCGAACTGTAAATGGGTCGACCACCAAACATGCAGTGCGTCGCCAAAACCAGATGACTTGGACACTTGAGAGAAGATTCTGCTTAGCTGAGAAGGATGCTAGCTGGTTGCCGATAGTCTATTGAAACCTAAACTATGCCCATTATAACACTAAACCAGATGACTTGATCACTTGGAGGAGAATGCTTGCTGGTTTCTGATAGTTAACTGTAACGATGCCCATCATAACACTGCAACCAGATGGCTTGGTCACTTAAAGGAGAATGCTAGCTGGTGTTTGCTAGTTTATTGTAACCAGTGTATTGCCTATATATATGTATTGTCATTTTCATAGCAGTTTCACATTGATTGAAATATGTTTGTGCCACAATGTTAATACTAAATGTATCCTCCTTAAACGTTAGTAGCATGTATATCGGAACATGTTGACTACCTCTTCTACATGCGTTTGTACCATTCAATATCGAGCCGGTCATGTAATTGATCACGTGTGGTTAGTGTTGCTAAGCGCCTGTCTGTGTTAGTTTCCTACCTTCACCTCCGCAGCAACATCATTGTAGGTTGAACAGCAGGAGACAATGGATCGGTATTTGAATGCATAACAAACAGTTGCGTGTCAAATAATGTGGGTTAAATTGTATAAACGTTAACATTGCCTCATTGAATCTGAGTTCACAGTGTTAGTTTTAATATTAGATTTTAATACATATAAGATTGATTTTAAATAATTGGATAATACATTTAGTAAAGCATACGTGTTTTAAAACATAAGGTAGTTTATCATTCTTCAAACAGTATTAGTTAAACAGTGAACTCATTGTGAAATCTGTAAGTACTTGAATCAAATGTGCTTTGAAATAATATAATGTATGTACGTTAATCGTGTTATCCATTCATAATTGTCGTAGACAACATGTATTTTAGTTCTTAATTTAATCTAAAAAAATGCATTTAAGTGTGTTAAGATTACCTGTTCTCTTTTCTCTGTGTTTACTTGTTCAAAACGTCGCCGCACAAGAATGTCATGCGAAGAATACAATCAATTTCAATAGGAACCACTTCAATGTTCGACTAAACGGATACGTGATCCAAAATATAACCGTACCTGCTGCAGCCGATTGTGCACGTGAGTGCTTTCGTCTGACAAAATGTTTGTCCTTCAATATGGCTACGTCAATTGGTCTCTGCCAGCTTAACTCAGTCATCAGCAGCACGAACTTAGTAGCCGACAACAAGTTCAACTACTTCGACCTCTCTGTATTTCCTGTAGTAAGTATGTGTTTTTTAACCTTTCGGACTTTGTTTCAGCCTAACGAATTTAATATAATTCAATCTGTTGCAATACGACGAAAGCTACAGCGACGCCAATACGGACATTAGGCATACACACACAAACCGCTCCTTTTTAATAAATTATATAGAACTGGAAGCGATGTCAGTTAAACAAATTATAACCTAGAAAGATAATGCTGCATCTACCCGCAGTGTGTGAGAATGGGATGTACAAACAATAGACAATTACTCATAACAACCACGTCAACCACGTCAACGATATTATTATATAAACAACACCACCACCATGCCACATTAAGTATATAACAGCTATCACGACTTTTGCAATAACCAAAACAGTTGTTCATCTCTGTACTGTTAGCATTGTGAACTTTATATTTTGTTTGTGAATCAATGTCTTTCTCAGTGTCTTTCTCGATCTCAAAACACCGATATTAGAAAATATAGATCGCATATATGTTAATGGATTTTCTGAGATTAGATTGGTATAGACTGAAAATAACTGTCCTGTTGAAATAACATTCGCGAAGAACTCATATCTATTAATACACGAATATAAAGTAAAAATCAAAACAAGTTTATCCGCTGGCTCCATAGTCTTATATACGGATTGTCAAGTTAGGACGTCTCGTGTAGAGCAGGCTATTGTTGAATGATTAGGGAAGTGATTTGTTATGTTGCTACTTCCAACGACATACTACAAATGATGCTCTCCTGTTATAAGCTTCTCTCCAAATCTACGGGTTTAGGGCCACGTTACGTAAGAATGAGATGTACTAATAAAACAGGTTTCTTTATACTTCGTAAGAATAGCTATTCAACGTATATATTCAAAGCGAATAAGCAAAGTGTGTTGACTGGGTTTACAGAAGGGTTTCAGTTAAGATTTGTCTTGAGGGTTTCAAGCCCAGAAATATTTTGTAACGGTTTGGATAAACACGAACGCCTAGGGAAATTGGCGTATAGGCATCCGTGCTAATTTTTCACAACATAGTGTAACAACTGACCCTGATCGATTATTTGACAAATTATTTTAATACAGATACGTAAACAATGAAAGCACCAGTGCATTTGGCGATATAATATGATATTTCTGTATTAGGATGATACAATGAATGCTAGTATTTGAATGATATAAAATATACTAGATTCTTTAGTGAAATGATGTGCTACACAATTATTTTGATCACATGTCTTCACATATTACCTTCACATATTACCTTGTTTAACATGTCTAAGATCCTCTGTTATATTTGATTATAGACATTTGCGGGCCCCTGTGGGAAGAAGCCATGTTTGATGCATCAGATTTGTCTACCAACAAATGGACAACACACCTGTGCTAACGTAGGTAAGCCATGTAGATAAGAAATGCAGAGAGGTCTTGTTGGTAAGCCATGTAGGTAAGCCATGTTAAGGAGCAAATAAGAGTTCAAGGATCGTGCCAGGTGATCCATGCGTGTTACGAAACTAAACATTTTTCATGACTGCATTCTATGTTTATGTTCTATGTTTCTCGAAAACGATGTTTTGAACATGATCAGTAGATATAAACAAGGTTTGACGCAAGCAAGCATACAATAGCTGCCGCAAGAATATTATAAAACTATTTCACGGGTTTCCGCTGAAGATGGGGAATTCCAACCCTAGGTATAAGTGGTTTTATAGGTACCAAGGCTCTGCCGAAGTTCCGATTAAAACACTTATAACGATGTTTTGAATTCCCTATCTGAACGGAATACGCATGCTAGATTATTGTTCTTGCATATCAGAGACATGTTGCGTGTTATGTGTAATGATGCCATCGTATCGGCGTAATAAGTGTGTACAATTTAAGAAGTTTGATGAGTGGATGCACTTATAAGTTAAATACTTTATATTTCGTTTCAAACACAATTAAAACAAATTGGTCGATTTTTTATTGTTTAGTTTAATGTTATATTATTTGTTCGTTTGGTGATTTCCGTTCTCAACAACTTGTTTGCAAATCACATCACCATAAAAGTCAGGTTTACTGTCCTCCCTGAATGCTACTTTCCCTGTCCGATCTTTTTTATATTTCTTGTGACAGTCTTTGTCACAGAAGAGTTCTAATGTTACTTTTATAGTTTAAAAGTAGATCATAATTACAAGAATAAAATGTTGCTTAATGTTTTCAAAGTTTACGGTAATGGTAGCCCTGATGGAGTAGCTTCTTAGTTTTTGAAGCATTTCAAATGTTAAAATCATCCACTCGTCTACAAGCCCTAGCAAAACGAGTACCTTGAGAAACTAGACCCTATAAGAATTAGCTTGGGGAACTTTCCCATCTAAGTTCGGACAATTAACAAAATCAAAATTAAAATAATTTCTCTTTTCATATATTTTACACATTATTTCTCCATATTCAATATATGTTAAAAAAAGAGTATGATAAATATGAACACATTTCTATTTTAGAGTGTTCGCCTTATATAGCACCAAAAAACGGTAAGGTTAAACCAACCACTGCAGTCATCGCAGATCGAAATGTGACAGTGTCTTGCCGAGCTGGATTCAGCATTGTCGGAGATAGCTTACTTACCTGTCAATTTGATGGCCACTGGACAGGTGTTGCCCCTAAATGTAAAAGAGGTAAAGACGTTGTGTATAAGTGATTGTTTATATCTGTCTCGATTTGTTTTCTGCAGGAAGACCACGTGGTCATACTCAAATATGAAATACTGGTATATGTGTTTATCATCAAAATAGCTATAAACATGAATATGTTCATCCAAATATTGACATATTATATCACACAAAAACAGTATATAATGGCATCACAATACCTGAATAAAATATCTGTATATATATTATATTCCAAAATATCGTTATATAATGGCATCCAAATACCAAAATGCATAACAGCATTAACATATCCGAACCGGTAAATATTATATCATCCCAATACTGGTATATATTATATCATCCAAACACCGGTATATATTATACTATCCAAACATCAGTATAATATTATACTTTGAAAATATCAGTGTAATAGTGTATACTTATTATATAATTGACGTTCTTGTTTATATTGTATCTCCCAAATATCGGTGTGTATTATATATCATACATGTACTGGTATATATGTCATCTACATGCCGGTATACATGTAATATTATCCAAATACCGGGATATATGTAATGTCATCTAAATACCATGATATATGTAATATCATCCAAATACCGGGATATATGTAATATTATCTAACTGCCGGTATATATGTAATATCATCTAAATACCGGGATATATGTAATACTATCTAAATATCGGGATATATGTAATATCATATAAATACCGGTACACAATATATTAAAATACACAATTTAAAGTACAATTGGAATACTTTTATTGTATATTTCCAATTCGTATTATTCTAATTACAGCACGATGTAATGCATGTATAATATATATCAAGCATTTTTGTGATGGTCAGAACAGTATTTTTTAAAATCTAGCACATTTACATTTAAAAAAACAATAAAGGAAAAGCATAGATCTGGCAAATAAATAATGTTCAAAATGTCTCGTGTTAAACTAAATGCACCTGCTGTCATTTCCATTGACACCAAGGTTTCATGGGTGATACAGTCTCAGATTTAGACGTTTTACATCTTATCTCTTGAATTGACTTACTTCAGTCGTTCGCATATGCATAAACAAACGGTTACTAATGTAATGTAAGTTTACAACATATTTACGATGACAATGTGAATTTAATGTAAACACAATCTCTGTACATCGTTCTGATCTGTCAGTCTTATGTCCAAAAGATATTTGAGCCAAGTAAACGTTCAGTCGTTCAGTCGATACGCTGGAGAGATAAGGCATGTATAAAACAGTTTTTCGTTTTAAGCAAGGGATGGTATATCATATGAAACATATTGACATGTTAGTGAAGAAATATAATGCTTTAGAACGAACCGTTTACTAATTCGATTTTATATGTAGGTTGTATTGCAAATCAATTTATATTTTGAGCGCATTAGCCGCAGTTTTGAAGCCGATTTGGCAACTTGACTGATTTATGCATGGATGCTTTTGATAAGGAGTGAAACATACTGAAGAACGAACTAGGTCGATGCGTAATACATTATGGTCGCCGTTACTAGTAATAACCATCATCGGTTTCCCAAGAACCGCAGCAGTGACAGTTATTTTTAGAACTGATCACTAGGTTAAACATTATCAACTTATTTGTAAAAGGAAATGTATAAACACACCTCACAAACTAGTGTAGAGTTTTCAATAAAACTGGACAGCAACGTCACTTTAAATTTGGACATTTACGCTTTTATTTATCTCTTTAACATTTATAATAAGCCGGTCTTACATTGTTTTAAAATAAAGAAACGCTTAATACAATGAATATTACTGATGTATTCCTATGTAACGCAATTCAGACTGCCCAACAGCTGTATCCCCATCATATGGACAGGTATCAGCACCAAACAGTTATGAAGGAGAAACCGCGACATACACCTGCGATGTTGACTATTCTCTCATCGGCTCTGAAACGACTACTTGTGCAAACGGAGCATGGAATCCTTCAGCTCCCATTTGCAAACAAGGTATTGCTTACATATGTGGTAGTATGTACACCTTGTTCTTTTGTATAATATGCAGGGTTAGTGTTAGGTTCATGTTAAAAGACACAAACAATTAAATCATATGATATTTTGGTATGCACTGGCATTTCCGTACCCAATGTAGAAAACTGCCTGTAAAGTAACCAGTGTGTCTATTCTATAGTAACGGCAAGTTGATGCAATGTAAGTTTACAATGTATGTATGATGGTAATGCAACAAATAATTAAACACAATATCTATATATAGTTCAGATCTGTCTGATATCCACAAGGGATTTAAGCCAATTAAACGTTTACTTGATATGTGTAACTGCACAAAAAGTCGATGTTGTCCCACAAACAGCTCTAAAATACAACAGATCATTTGGCCAATGTTTGTGGGAACTTGATCTTGCAACAATAGTGGTCGGAGCTATAAACTATATGTCGAAAATATCCATTCGATAGTAAGGCTCTTGAGATAAGGCATGCATATTTTCATTTCATTACGTGGTCCGAGTATTAACTTTCACACCCCATCCAACGCCTTCTCCAAGAAGCGAAACGTTGTTGGCTGCGTTGTGAAATAAAACCATTATTTCGGCTTAAAAGGTTTGCATAACGTAAACTTAAAACATTTAATAGGTAATTTTATGCAGGTTATCATATTTTGTTCAGTAAAAATGTGTTTAAACGTGTTTTATTGTCGAACAATCCGAAATAAAATCTTGCTAAAATAAGATTTCCCATCGCTTAATAAAATTAAGGCGGGAACATGTAATGTTAAGCCTGGGAAAGTATTTCATATGAACCTTATTGACATGTTATTGAAGAAAAAGAATGCATTAGAAAAACACATATATTCGATTTAATAAGTAGGTTGTATTGCAAATCAATTTATAGTTTGCGTCCATCAGCAACAGTTTTGAAATAGATTTATCAACATAACCATGTAAAAAGGCTCACACAATTAAATGATGTGTTATTTTGAGATGTCTTGGCATTTCTGTACTCCTTGTTGTAAACACGCATACACAGTAAACATTTATTTTATAGTAAGGGTAATGTGATATAATACACGTTAACATGATATTTATGATTATAAAGGGATATGTAAACACACAAATTATCGATGTAAATGCAATGGACACAACGAAATGTATGCCACATGCCGCGTGGCACCGCCAAACATTGGGGGAAGCGGAACACAGCTTAGATAGTAAAAAACTTCAAAGAGGTATGACAGACGTACTTCAACCAATGAAGTGATTATGTCATGTCATATACAAAATCAACCAAAAAACATCCAAAGAGGTATAACAGACATACTTCAACCTAAGAAGCGATTTTGGCATGCCATATGCCGCATGGCACCGCCACACATGGGGAATCGGAACACAGCTTAGATAATAAAAACCTCCAAAGAGGTATGACAGACGTACTTCAACCAATGAAGCGATTGTGTTATGTCATATACATAAACAAAATCAAAAAACTTTAAAAATCAACCAAAAAACCTCCAAAGAGGTATAACTGACATACTTCAACCAATGAAACGATTGTGCCATGTCTTATACAAACAAACTACAAAAAGCAGAAACAAAAACCTCCAAAGAGGTATAACAGACATACTTCAACCAATGAAGCGATTGTGTCATGTCATAATAAATAATTTATAAAAGTTACAAAAAGGCTCAACAACAGTTTGTTGCGATAAAATAGCTACGGAGAGCTAATATAATCCAAATAGGGTAAATATAAAAAAATATCTATACGATTGCCAAACCACAGCCAAGCTTAAAGGTTGAATGTATAATTTCTTCAATTTAACTTATAAAGCATTGAATTCCATGTTGTAAACCATTCACAAACAAGGCTTGCCATGATAAAATAAGTGTACATCATCCCAATACAGCATTGTCGTAAAACCAACAAATAAATGAAATTTTATATTCAATGTTTAACATAAAAAACATCGACCTTTGCTTTGTTAGGATTAATTTAAAATCCCCAAGTTAAAATAATGTTTGGGCATGCCCCACTATTTATCATCCGTAATAGAAATGCAAATTACCAGGCAACAAAGCATCATCTACTTCCTTGTTCATAAACAATGAAATGCCACTAAATATTCATTGGCAAGAAATTAAGCAGTTCAATATATATATTTCCAAGTTCAACAAAAAATAATTGTTTTAGGCCTAGTTTGACATTCACAATAACAAAATTAATGTCCATAAATTCTGTGATCAAAAATGGCAGGAGCCCATTTGTATACAGTTCCGTGCGACATATTCACTTTGGCTTTCGTAGTACTAGTCTGGTCTGCAACTAACTTAGTTCATAAACCAGGTCTAAATGTTTGTTCCTGGCTATCATTTATACTAGCAAATTGTAAACGGAGAGCTTAACATGTGAAACCAACTACTGTAGGTCTCTATGATACGTCTCGCAACCGCATGTCTGATACCCAGTTATTTGACATAGGAATATTGTTGATTGGCCTTTCGACATCGCGCACAAACTGAAGTGCAAGGTATGGCGTAAAATAACCTACAACACAGATATCTAATTATAATTAAAAACAGCATCAGCCACCACTCTGTTCAACAGCCACTGAATGAAAAGATCATTGTACGCAAACAGATTAAATGTGTAAAGCTGACTGCTAGACAGAACATTTAGGACATTATACTGTTATAGCAGCAGCAGACACAGCGCTAAGTAAAAAATATCTGTAATAAGCAAAACAAACTGACATATATCTATCATCAATTTGACAAAAGAACAATAGCATAGACATGCAGTCAACACGCCGCCAGTTGTCAATAATAAAGCACATGCCATTGTATTATGACCTATCGTCAATTTACTTTGAAATAAACACTAGGGCGAAGATATCTAAGTACAGGCGACATGTTAATTACATGCTCATCGCCATACTCACACTCTTGGTGTAAAATAACATAACGGGTAGTATATACCGTTTTCAGCCATTTTCAGACTCCTGGTGTAAAGTTAGTATATTCATTAACCAACATTCGTGCATTTGCATACTCCAAATGTAAAAAAGTGACAATTTATACCGGTTTGTTATAACTGCGACAAAAAGCGCATCACTTTACACACACTAAGAATATCGTTCACTTTAATTCATTCCTGTTAGGCGCCATATAACCTTTCATGTGTTAGTGCACCTTAAAACTCAATTCAATTCAATTCACTTTAATTCTAGGCCAGTTGCCGACACGCACTGTAGAAAGTGTATATTTCTCTAAAGTGAATAGAAATAATGTATGTTCTTTGTTTTTGTTATCTGTTGTTGTTGCTGTAGTTTTTAATTGAACTAAAAGCCATAATAAAGTGTTTAAAAATGAGCCCTGTTCCCTCAGCGTTGTGACATCTGTTCATTTAGCCACAAATTTGCGATCCCAGTTGGCTACTACACTCGCAGTCTGCGTCTTCGCCTTACACATTCTGATCATTGTTGACTTCCCATGATCAGCATCACACGATTAAACATTTTCCCACAAACTCTTGAGATACCACGAAATCCCACTGTAAACAGAGTGGCTTTACATAAATCATGGGTTCTTAGACTGTATTTTCGGCAAAACTGTTTACTGAAATAAATTGCTAAAATGAAAAACAACTGACAAATTTATCTAAACAAAAACATATTTTACCCTGTAATTTATCCGTGTGAAGGTAAAGCAAATACAGAAATTAAAGCACAATATAAAAAGCATAGTTGCTCATTATGATACTGATTACAACTATAAAATATTTTATACCTCAACAACTCAAAAGGTATGAAATTGATTTGCAACCGTTTGAATGCAGATTGTATGTCCATTGTTCCCAGTAATGCCACGGGACCAATTGCACTTGGTCAAAAGTGCTAGAGTGCCGTTAGAACCATTATCTTCAGATCAATTCTATCTTGCACTTCTTTTGTCCCTCTTCCCGAGCATACGGACTTTTCGATACCCTTTTGGCATAAAACCAGTGGCAAATGGTTTAATGATGATACTCTAGTAAGACAGGATAAGGTTTATATATCTAATAAGGTTTATATATTGTTATATATATATATATATATATATATATTTTTTTTTTTATTATTGTTATACGTTTTTCTTCCCCACTATGTATATCCTTAATACTGTCGTGAGCTTCAATACATTTACCAAATTTAATATGCAATAACAGAACATTATACATATATGTATTTATTATTTTTTAGATAATGTTTGGCTTTGTCCCAGAAATCGACATCAACACTTTGACACTATTGCAACATTCAGACGCGATAGCCTTGCGCTTGCAATGCCACCCTATATAATGACATACTTGTGTTAGGGTATTACAGACAAATGGAAATAAACCCTCAAGTTCTTACTCAAATAGTATACCTACCTCTCGTACATTATTTAAACAAGTGTTACTATAATATTTTTCTAGGACTGAAGCTTAGATATATCGCCGCCTTGACAAGGTCATCCACCATCCGGCATGTCCCGCCCGCTTTATCAACGATAAAACAAACACATTTAGTCAGTAGTTTACAAATGCATATACAACGTTATTGTATTTACTTTTTATTATAATAATTATAACAGTCATCTAAATGTGTATATAGGACAAGACCAAATAATGTAAAATAAATTGATGTGCCCATCGACACACACATTCAATAACACTTGATGCATATTAACAATTGGTTTCGAGATAGCATTTAAATACCGTGATTTCCAATTGTAACACTGTACCGCTAACTTGGAAAGAATTATGTTAGGCTAAGTACCAACAATTGACATCCACACTTTCCTTTAATACACTATTGTAGACAATATTGTCGACTTGTGTTTGATACAGAAATGACAAAATAATAGGCTGGAATCAACTTTCATTTAAAAGCAATAACACATACAGTGTCGTACTTCTGTTAGGTTATGACAGAAGAATCGAAATAAACACTTCCGTTTCAAAACTGTTAGTATACACTTAAATACCTGTCGGATATTATTTAAACATAATGTTACACTTACTTATAAATTTTCTATGTCTAAATAAGTTCACAGCCTTGGCAAACGTCATCTCCCATCCTGCACGACTCCAAATTCCAATCAATAACCAATTCCGTTCCTTCTGCATTCGCCGATTAATGTCAACATCGTAGCACAATACGGCCGTTGCGAACATAAGCAGGGTATACCGACATGTAACAAGCATTCTACACTAATATTTGATGCGTATTTTCAACCAGTAGTTTGGAGATAACAATTAAATACCGATTTTTAGAACACAAAAACAGATTGATACTGACCAAATGGCGCTCACTGCAAAGAGGTTATGCGTTAGAATTACACGTTCATAATAACCTCTGATTTCCACCCCCTGAAATAATTAGTATGTGTACCCTAGTAGAACAAATCCCATTGTTTCCATACTATAGCAAGGGTAAGATGATGTAAAGTGAGTTTACAACATATAGTACGATGATAATGCAAATTTAATTGAAACACAGTCTCTATTAATAGTTCTGATCTGTCAGTGAGTATTATGTCCAAAAAGATATTTAAACCAAGTAAACGTTCAATATTTCAGTTGATATCCTAGAGAGATAAGGCATGCAGGAAACAGTTTTTCGTTTTAAGCGCGGGACGGTGTTTCATATGAAACATATTGACATGTTAGTGAAGAAAAATAATGCTTTAGAAAGAATCGTATACTAATTCCAGTTTATATGTTGGTTGTATTACAAATCAATTTATATTTGGAATCCGTTAGCCGCATTTTTGAAGCGGATTTGTCATCTTTACTAATTTTTACATGGATGCTTTTGATAAGGAGTGGACCATACTGAAGAACGAACTAGGTCGATCCGTAATTCATTATGGTCGTCGTTACTAGTAATAACCATCATTGGCTTTCCAAGAATCGCAGCAGTGACAGTTATTTTAGAATTGACCACTAGGTTATGCATTATCAACTTAGAGTTTCATTCTACTTTGTAAAAGGAAATGTATAAACACTCCTCAGAAACTAGTGTAGAATTTTCAATAAAACTGGACAGCAACGTCACTTTAGTACCGTTTCAAATTTGGACATTTACGCTTTTATTTAACTCTTTAACATTTATAATAAGCCGGTCTTACATTGTTTTAAAATTAAGAAAGAAACGCTTAATACAATGAATAGTACTGATGTATTCCTATGTAATATAAATCAGACTGCCCACCAGCTGTAGCCCCATCAAATGGACAGGTATCAGCACCAAACAGTTATGAAGGAGAAACCGCGACATACACCTGCGATGTTGACTATTCTCTCATCGGCTCTGAAACGACTACTTGTGCAAACGGAGCATGGAATCCTTCAGCCCCCCTTTGCAAACAAGGTATTGCTTACATATGTGGTAGTATGTACATCTTGTTCTTTTGTATAATATGCAGTGCTGGTGTTAGGTTCATGTTAAAAGACACAAACAATTAAATCATATGTTATTTGGATATGCACTGGCATTTCTGAAACCAATGTAGTAAACTGCCTGCAAAGGAACCAGTGTGTCTATTCTATAGTAACGGCAAGTTGATGCAATGTAAGTTTACAATATATGTATGATGACAATGTAAAAAATAATTTAAACACAATATCTATATATAGTTCTGATCTGTCTGATATCCACAAGGGATTTGAGCCAATTAAACGTTTACTTGATATATGTAACTATACAAAAAGTCGATGTTGTCCCACAAACAACTCTAACATTCAACAGATCATTTGGCCAATGTGTGTGGGAACTTGACCTAGCAACAATAGAGGTCGGAGCTATAAACTGAATGTCGAAACTATCCATTCGATAGTAAGGCTCTTGAGATAAGGCATGCATATTTTCATTTCATTACGTGATCCGAGTATTAACTTTCACACCCCATCCAACGCCTTCTCCAAGAAGCGAAACGTATTTGGCTGCGTTGTGAAATAAAACCATTATTTCGGCTTAAAAGTTTTGCATAACGTAAACTTAAAACATTTAAGAGGTAATTTTAAGCAGGTTATCATATTTTGTTCAGTAGAAATGTGTTTAAACGTGTTTTATTGTCGAACTATCCGATATAAAATCCTGCTAAAATAAGATTTCCCATCGCTTAATGAAATTAAGGCGGGAACATGTAATGTTAAGCCTGGGAAGGTATTATGAACCTTACTGACATGTTATTGAAGAAAAAGAATGCATTAGAAAATCACATATATTCGATTTAATAAGTAGGTTGTATTGCAAATCAATTTATATTTTGCGTCCGTCAGCAACAGTATTGAAATAGATTTATCAACTTAACCATGTGAAAAGGCTCATACAATTAAATGATGTGTTATTTTGAGATGTCTTGTCATTTCTGTACTCCTTGTTGTAAACATGCATACAAAGTAAACATTTATTTTATAGTAAGGTTAATGTGATATAATACACGCTGACATCATATTTATGATTATAAAGGGATATGTAAACACACAAATTATCGATGTAAATGCAATGGACACAACGAAATGTAAAACAACCAGTCTTAAGCGTCTAATAAAAGTGTATGTAAAACACAATGTTAGCGATGAGTGATAGAGTTTAAGAAAGAACAAATAACAAAGTCGGTTGTATTCTATTACTTTCTATATTTGGAGTTTCCTTTCCTTTTTCTGTACCCGATTAGTCAATTTCACTAAAACTGTACACGGATGCTTCCGATGGTGTACCACACAGAAGAAGGAAATACGTCGAGCAGTTTTTCAAGATGGCCGCCTTCACTACACATAGCAAACATCGTCGTCGCAAGTACCGCAGCATTGACAATAACTTTTAGAATTGATCCCTAGGTTATATACTTAGCGTTTTCTTCTAGGTTGTAAAAGGAAATGTATAAACACTCCTCATGAACTACTGTAGATTGTTCAACAAGAAAGCAGTAGAACCGATGGATACTCCCCGAATAAAGGTGCACATGCGAAATACAATCGGATGGAAAATGAAGGATGCGTTGAGCTTACAAGCTTTATATATTTTAAACAATTTTAAAGTCTCATCTCTCCGCCAATTTTGTTTTAACCAAAACATCCTGTGCGGACAAGCTTTAGAATTGAAAAACTTCAATGTCCCGTAAGTCTGCCAAATATAATTCAATCGGAACTCTTGAAAATATGCACTACTAGGCAAAATACTGATACTTCATGTGAAGTTTCGTGAAAATCGCAAGAAAAACATAGGAGGAGTTGTTGACAAACTTTAGAATCGAAAAACTTCAAAGTGGCGTAACTCTGCTAAAAGTCATTCAACTGGAACGTCCTGATAATATGTGATACTATACATGATACTTCCTGTGAAGTGTCATGACAATTGGATAAAAAACATAGGAGGATTTGAGAGGACAATATTTAGAATCAAAACACGTCAAAGTCCCGTAACGTCATCAAAAATCATTCAAGTGGAACATCTTCACAATATGTGTTACAACTCATACTCATACTTCCTGTGAAGTTTCATGAAAATCGTATACAACACATAGGAGTTGACAAAGTTTACAACCGAAAACCGAAAACTTCAAAACCCCGTAACTATGCCAACACACATTCAAACGGAACGTCTTGCCAATATGCAGTACTAGACATCATACTGATACTGTGAATGTGCATGAACATCGATTGGATGAATAAGATAGAAGTTGAGTGAACAAGCTTTAAAATCGAAAAACTTCAAAGTTAAATACAGATAGGTGTAAAGCGATTGGTTTGGGTGATACCTATTCATATCTGGATATTTTAGCTTTTACTTATCTTTTTAAACTGATTGTCTCTCTGACAAGTCGGTCCCATACTTAAATGATCAATTATTCAGAGATTTCTTGGCATTTCCGTACTTCTTGTGAACGCACACAACTAAATGATATGTTATTCAGAGATTTCTTGGCATCTCCGTACTTCTTGTGGACTCATACAATTAAAGGATGTGTTATTCAGAAATGTCTTGGCATTTCCGTACTTCTTGTGGACTCATACAATTTAATGATGTGTTATTCAGAGATGTCTTGGCATTTCCGTACTTGTTGTTGACTCATACAGTTAAATAATATGTTATTCAGATATAACTTGGCATTTCCGCACACAGTAAAATTGAATGCAAAGTTATAGTATTATACATGCAAACGAACCATGCATTCTAAAGTAAGGGAAAGGGAATATAATACATGTTAACTATATTTTAATGGTGATAATGCGAAAAATAAACACAACCTGTATTTAATACTACGGCGGCTAACGAGAAATTCATTACTCAGCGCTAATAAAATTCCTTCCGCATGTTTCTTGAGTCGACCGTCGTGCGTTGTTTGCCTTTCGTCTTTGTCAAAGTTTCAAAATGATCAACAACGGAAAAAATAACTGTATACCAACAATAAACACAATATTCACTTTGTACCATAATAATTTCATGGGGCCTGGTTAAAACCAATTGTGTATATGTTTATAGCTCGTGACTGTTATGATGTCCTGAACTTCGGTATTGGAAGCAACAGTGGAATTTACACAGTATATCTTCAGAATAACAAACCACATGACGTCTACTGCGACATGGTAACACATGGGGGCGGCTGGACTGTAAGTTAGCCTATAAAACTTTAAACCACCAGTTATTCGCCCTTTTGTTATTATTTCTTTTTTTCCCTACAGTACACATACATGCACATCTATAAATTATTTCTAACAGCAAATCGTATGTAAACGGTTATCTCTTAATCAGTCAACAGTTATTGCAAAACATATGTTATTCGTATATACTGGAAGATAAAATCGCAAATGATACTACATGTAATTACTCTTTACAAGTATGTGTAGTCAATGCCTAGAAAAGCATGTTAAATGTGCTAAGCAATCGTTTAACAACATTCGTACTACACATTACTTTGAGGAAGTTTTTTTCTTTTTATACGTTTTCATCGTTTTGTTCTTATGCATGACTATTTCTCTTAGACTCGTCAGTCGGGTGCGGACGTAAACCGGGCGATCCCTGATCGTTGTCTATCCTGCGAGTACGACAAACACCATATTAATCTATTCGTTATTAAGAGCAGGGAAGTCTCTCGGATTCCTTTTCACATTCTGTCTAGGGCGGCTCTAAATCAACTGTATTGTAATGACGAGCCAAAAAACAACATCCAATTATATATGTTTTGCCCTTTATCATTTCATATCCTCACTAAAGCAGTCGTTATTCCTTATCACTTAATCGAGAGTTTATCAGAGCAATAGATAAGATGAATGTATAAGTATTGTTCTCCTACTCCTTTTACAAATGTCCTCAGGATTTTTAAAAGTGCCAGTATCATTACTAGAAAAACTCCAAAATTTTAAAACCCATGAATATTATATATTGTATGTATTTTCCTGTGGATCAGTCTATTCCGTCCTGTGGATCAGTCAATTCCGTCCTGTGGATCAGTTTATTCCGCCCTGTGGATCAGTCAATTTCGTCCTCTGGATCAGTCTATTCCGTCCTGTTGATCAGTATACTCCGTCCTGTGGATCAGTCTATTCCGTACTGACATGAAGAACATTGTCATAAACATTTAAATAGAATGGTTGTTTCTTTTAAAATGTGTGAAATGGTTTCGCATCCATTTTGAACAATACTGAAGCGAAAACGTAACGCAACTCGGGAATTTCTCCTATATATTGTATATACTACACACATAATTCCACATAATATTCCAAAGAAATCCCAAGATGTTTTGTAAACAAAACCAAAGTTGCAGCTACTTAGAGAAAGGTCACAACTGTGATGTTGTATAAGTTTTAATCGCAGTACACTTTATAACAAGAAATTCATAAATGTTGAAGTTCCTCTTTGGAAAATGTAGCCATTTCAGTATTGTATTTAACGTAAGGAGTCTAAGTTTGCTCACATGCTTGAGCCAAACGCGTACTCTGTCAATAATGAAACTTCGAAGGAATACTATTTGCTGCAATATGTGTTGTTTTAATATTTTATTCCGAAAGGAAAGGTCTTACGTAGCCATGTACCAATCGGATAACAACAGCATATTGTAAATACATTATGTAGCGGAAATTCCCGAGTTGCATTTCTTTTTCGTTTCAGTATATTTAAAAATGTTTGATTTTACTTTGAACGCTTTCCTTGTAACTCATTCATGTTGAATCTGATCAGTAAATACGCATTGCAATCTTCAGCTCTGTGTTTCATACAGAAATGCAATGCAGTAATTATCAAGCTAATGTATGTCAGGAACCGAGATTGACCGCGCTCACCAAACCGTTATATTTCAGAACGTTTGTCCCCATGCATTCCCACTCACTGAGATGATGAGGCAGGAAACGAGGTTGACCGCGATGACCAAACCGTTATATTTCAGAACTACTGTCCCCATGCATTCCCACTCACTGAGATGATGAGGCAGGAAACGAGGTTGACCGCGATGACCAAACCGTTATATTTCAGAACTACTGTCCCATTTCATTCACACTCACTGAGATGATGAGGCAGGAACTGAGGTTGACCGCGCTTACCAAATCGTTATATTTCAGAACTACTGTCCCCATGCATTCTCACTCATCGAGATGATGAGGCAGGAACCGAGTTTGACCGCGATGATCAAACCGTTATATTTCAGAACTACTGCCCTGCCCCCATTCATTCTCACTCACCGCGATGATGAGGTAGGAACCGAGGTTGACCGCGATGACCAAACCGTTATATTTCAGAACTACTGATTCCATTTATTCTCTCTCACCGAGATGATGAGACGGGAACCGAGGTTGTACTCGATGACCAAACCGATATATTTCAAAAATACTGTCCCCATTCATTCTCACTCACCGAGTTGATGAGGCAGGAATCGAGGTTGACCGCGATGATCAAACCGTTATATTTCAGAACTACTGTCCCCATACATTCTCACTCCGCGAGATGATGAGGCAAGAATTGAGGATGACCGCGATGACCAAACACTTCCGATTCGCACTCACTGAGATGATAAAGCTATTATCAATATGCGAAATACTGAAGGATTAAGAAGTACTAATACATATTCAGATGCTCAGCACTATATAATCTAGGTGTATATATGCATATTATCAGATGTGTATTTTAGAACGAAACATGTTTGCTGGTATATAAATATTGCATCCCAGTGAGGGTGATGGTGGATATTGTCAACCTGAGGAAAATAATTCGCCTCGGTTGACATTATTTTCCCGAATATGTTCCGAAAACATTTATACAGTGCTACAGTTTATAAAACCCCAAGCGCTTTCGGCTTTACGCCTTCATCAGGGGTAAACAAACACGAAAATAACAAATACGAAACAAAAAAACACTAAAATACACCAAATCTTTATATTTAAATAAAACTCTTTAAAAAAACAACTTATCGTTTGGCAGTGT
This sequence comes from Cyrtodaria siliqua, assembly GCA_037043455.1. Taxonomy (NCBI): domain Eukaryota; kingdom Metazoa; phylum Mollusca; class Bivalvia; order Adapedonta; family Hiatellidae; genus Cyrtodaria; species Cyrtodaria siliqua. The sequence goes on from JAWPHD010004953.1 coordinate 38,668, forward strand.
TGTAGAAACTGATTACTTTGAATAGACACTCTGGAGCCAAATGTTATACTAATACAAGAACATATCTGGTTCGATGAGGGTAAAACTGTACCCTGACATTTAGTTATGAAGAGAGAGTAAACATGTGAAAAAGATAACACAAACCCTACCTCAAAACCTAAAATCGAAAATCGATACTGCAGGATAAAGAAAAAAGCAACTTCAAAGCTAATAAAAGCAATGAGTAAGGCTAAACAAATTAAATTAAATAAATGGAGATATTTTGATCAAGGGAAGTAACAAAAGTACTAATAATAGAACATGGCTGGTTGGATGAAAGTAAAACTGTACGCTGACATTTATGATTATTTATGAGGAGAGAGTTTGTGAATGAATAACCCTACCTTGATACATAAGACAAAGAATCGATACTGCAGGATTTAGAAAAAACAACTCCAATGTTAATTGAATAAGGCTAAAATAATATATAAATGGAGAAAATTGGATCAAGGGAAGTAATTAAAACCGGAGTATGTGTGTTTACATTTATATATTCTGTAAGATGTATCTAGTCCTCTTTGTTGATTCCTACTGGGTGTTTTGTGTTTAAACGTCTTATCCAGTTTCACGCAATTTACGTTCTGCGTCGGTCCAATTTGGATTGTGTTTGATGCATGTCGATATATATATATATATATATATAGACACAAGATTTGACTTGTGAGGTACTAATGGATATATATACTTGTGAGGTACTAATGGCTATAACGTCTACTTGTGAAAATAGCTTTGTGAGCTACTTGGAATACCTCGCATGTGGCACTTATAGAAGTTACCAAACCTTACCTGTGAGATATTTAATGTGTTGATCTACACATTACTATACTATAGTACGATAACCAAGAAATCAAAAAAAATATGTTGATGGTTAACTTATAATTGTAAAAAAACATCTACATCATAACTTAAATGCATATAAATTAATTTACTATAATTATATGTAATCATTATTTTGTTATATCTGTTATAGATAGTTGAGTGGCGTAGCTGGACTACAAACGATATGTAAATCAGATTTTGCTAGGGGTTTTGGGGGCATGCTCCCCTCGCCACCTCCCGACCCTGCCCTCCCCAGTAAGTTTGTGTTTTAAATAATGCATATGGTGAACAGTTTGAAAAATAGTTGGTGCATAGTTCAAGGCCTGGTCTATTTCTTGTGGAAAATTACCAGCCCCTTGGGAAGCCCGGGCGTTGTGGCGTTACGGCAGCTACGCAACTATTTTTAATATCATAAAGTGATAATGCTATAATGAATGTTACAATAGAGGTTAATTAACTGATAGTATCGAGTGGTCTAGGCGAGTGTGTGTTCTTCCACGAACGAGCGGATGCAAGTGATTGCAAAAACCTAGACTAACATAAAGAGAAAAATTCTCTATTGCCTAACCTAGTAGAGAAAATATCAAACGACATGTTTAATCGGTTCATATATGATTTTATTCGAATTGTTTCGCTTTTCGAACATTATTGCATATACGCTATACGCAGATACGCCATGAAGCCCCTACCTGCGGGAGTGTGTCGCTCTCCCCCAGTCGTCGCGAATACCATCGGCATTCTCTTCTTGCGTATCGCGCAAAATGCTCTGGCTACGCGCCTTACTACAGGAGACACCAGGCATTCTCTTCTTGCGTATCGCGCAAAATCTCTGGCTACGCGCCTTGCTACAGGAGACACCATTTCAATTGTGTATTAAAAAAATCCTAAAACCCATCTGCGGGAGGGGTCGTGCGGGAGGGGCGACCCTCTCCCACACTCTCCCCCACTCGTCGCTAACCGACGAAGTGAATGCCTTCGGTATTCTTTTCTTGCGTAACCCAAAAGGCTTTAGCTACGCACCTGTTAAAAGTGTGGGCAGTTGAAATCGACGTCAGCAAATATTTACGTCATGACCCAACGTCACAGTCAGTCGGAATTCCCTGGATTGGGTGGGTTTGGGGGAGGGTAGCTGGGTACGTCGGCACCCCTTGTTGGCAAGTTTGTATTTTCATATTTTTTTATAAGATTATATAACATCGTGTACTGTATGGCATTATATTATTGTATTTCATATATTTTGAAGAATTTAGCAAAATTCCGTTTTCTAATCTGCTCTGGTGATGATGCATATTATCACATGGACTGTGGTCACGCGCTACTCTTGCTAATTGGTACAACATGGAGCACTAAGGACCTTTATTGATAACAACCAATTAACGCTCAATATCCTGGCGACTTCATACTAGTGAAGATAATGCATAAACATAAAGCCAGGTCAATAAAAAATAAATTTAAAATATATGATTTTTCCCGAAATGTATAATTTTGCCGGTAATTTTAATTGTAAAGCCGGTAAGACGGTAATGTAGGAGAAAAACAGGTAATCTCCGGTGCAAAGCCAAAGAAATGGCAGATTTTCTACTGCCTCCCCCTCTCCACCCCCACCCTTCACCCACACACAGCGTCAGCGGGAGTGAGCAATACCCTACCATAAATAGATGAAAGGGTAAGAAAGAACTTTACAGATGTTAGTTGGGTGGGGGCCACTTCCACGTAATCCTGGGTGAAAGCGGTACTAATTACCATCATCGTGACTTCGTATTATCGTCATAGTGGTCTCGATTTGTGACTATCGACAGGGGCGGATTCAAAATTCTTTGAAGAGTTATTAAAAAAATTAATGTAATAAGTGTTTTTTATTTTGTTTTAGCTTTTTGGGTTGTCGGCAGTTTTGTTTATAAACTTTAAACTTCTCCCTCCACCCCGCCCATTTCCGAAAAAAAGTTGCTATCCCTCACCCAAACCCCACGCCCCATCATCCCCACCCTTCCCCACACCACACACACCCACACCCCGACGCACACAAATAGTGTATAAAATTGTAGAAGGTTTAGCCGGAGGAGGGACATGCACGACATTACAGACGTGCGACATACAATGCAGGCGTGATATTCAAATAAGAAAAAACAATTTCGTCGTTTAAGTTTTACCATAATAGTATTATAATTAATGTTTAAATATACATTAAAACACTCAATAATATCATAACTTACCTGAAGAAAAAAAAGACATTTCAGTTTGTCACTTAACAAACGATTGCCAAACGAACTCAATTAATTAAACCTTTTCAAGATTCAGTGCGACAGCTGCCGCGATTTAAATAGATTATTTCTCTCCCGATATGTTTCGGATCACTTTTTTCTTTTTTTTTACACAGAAGATATCAACACATATCAGAAGCTATTAATCAACGCCTATGTAGCATGTTCAAAATACTTTGGTGACTGAAGCAAGGTCAACGATATAGGAATATATATCTAAACGTATTGTGATTGATTCTGACGTATGTACATAGCTGTACGGGCGTGCAGTTTGATTTGAAAACAAATTAACTAGTTCCAGCTTGTTAATTTAACATGAAAAGATTATATTTAATACCTACTAATTTTATTCATTACTGTGTCCTTTTAAGTCGTACTCTTGATCGTGATATCTGAAATCGACCTTGCATTCAAATTTCGCACAAACCCAGGAAAAGTGAGTAGTCTGCCTCCACTACAAAGTCTGCCTCCACCACAAATACATCGACCGTCATATATGACCTTTCATGTGTTGAAAATGATGTAAAGAACCATACAAACAAACACACAAACAAACAAAACCAAATGTGTAGGTAGCACAATATTATATGATATGTATACGGCTAAACTAAAATCTCTCTTCAATAGAATCGGACCTCTGAAACTGAGCATTTCTTGAATAAGACAACGGTCCACTTCAGGTGAATTTGAACATTGGTCCAGTTCAATTGAAGAGAGGTCTAATTCAACTGAAGATAGGTTGAGAGATCTAATTCAATAGAACCTCCTTTCATGACACTTTCATGACACTCCGAACTCTATACACTGCGCTAGCCAAACTCACCACCAAATTATATCACTATAACAAGATCACACCCTCTACATTATACATTCATAACCGATATAATAATTCAATATTCGGTTGTTCTTTTTTTATTTTCCATCATGCTGTCACATGATTGATTTTAGAACCGGTAGTCCAGAGTGATGAGGCGCTGTTTCAAGTTCACCGCTACGGTCGTGAGTACGAATCCAACTCGCGCCCAGATTTCAATGAGGTATACAGTACTGGTTCTACCTATAAACAACATGGGTTGTCTGCCTACCCCACGAAACAATCGACCATCATAGAAGAAGAAGAAACTTTATTTGCCTCGTCATAGGTCTATGGAGGTTCGAGGCATATATGACCACCGATGATATACCCTGACTGTGTATATGGGCACCGATGATATACCATGACTGTGTATTAGGAAATTGATGATGTACCATGACTGTGGAAATGGGCACCGACTATTTACCATGACGGTGGATATTGGCACCAATGATGTACCATGACGGTGGATATGTGCAACGATTATTTACAAAGACGGTGGATACGGGCACCGATGATGTAACATGACTGTGGATAAGGCCACCGATATTGTACCATGGCTGTGGGTATGGGCATCGATGATGTACCATGACTGTGGATATGGGCATTGATGATGTACCATGACAGTGGATATGGGCATTGATGATGTACATGACGGAGGATGCGACCACCGATGATATACCATGACTGTGGATATGGGTATTGATTATGTACAGTGACGGTGGATATGGGCATTGATGAAGTATCATGACGGTGGATATGGGCACCGACTATATACCATGACTGTGGATATGGACACCGATGATATACCATGACTGTGGATATGGGCATTGGTGATGTTCCATGACGGTGGATACCGCCACCGATGATATACCATGAAAGTGGATAATTTGAGATGGGAATTTGATGATATACCATGACAGTGGATATGGCCACCGAACATAGACCATGACTGTGAATTGATGATGTACCATGACAGTGTATATGGGCATTGATGATATACCATGACGGTGGATACGGCCACCGATGATATACCATGAATGTGCATTGATGATGTATCATGACAGTGTACATGGGCATTGATGATGTACATGGCGGTGGATACGGCCACCGATGACATACCATGACTGTGGATATGGGCAATGATGATGTATTATGACGGTGGATATTGGCACCGATGATATACCATGACTGTGGATATGGGCATTGATGATGTACTAAGACAGTGTATATGGTCATTGATGATATACCATGACGGTGGATACGGCCGCCGATGATATACCATGACTATGGATATGGACACCGATGATATAACATGACTGTGGATATAGGCATTGATGATGTACAATGACGGTGGATATGGGCATTGATGATATACCATGACGGTTGATATGGGCACAGATGATATACCATGACTGTGGATATGGGCATGGATGATATACCATGACGGTGGATACGGCCACCGATGATATACCATGACGTTGGATATGGCCACCGATGATATACAATGACTGTGGATATGGGCATTGATGAAGTATCATGACGGTGGATATGGGCACCGACTATATACCATGACTGTGGATGTGGACACCGATGATATACCATGACTGTGGATATGGGCATTGATGATGTTCTATGACGGTGGATACCGCCACCGATGATGTACCATGAAAGTGGATATGAGCACAGTTGATGTGCCAAGATGGTGTATATGGACAACAATGATGCACCATTACTGTGGATATGGGCATCTATGATATACCGTGACTGCGGATATGTGTAATATGGGAACCGAAGATGTACCATGACGTTGATTACGGCCACCGATGATATACAGTGACTGTGTATATGAGTACTGATGATGTACCATGACGGTGGATAAGGGCACCGATGATATACAATGACTGTGGCTATGGAAACCGATGGTGGTTATGGACACCGATTACCTATGATGTACTTTGACGGTGGATACGGGAATCGATGATTTACCATGACGGTGGATACGGCCATCGAGTATTTAGGTGTAACACGCCCATTGAGTGTTGCCTTGAGCTGTGTGTGGATTAAAATGTATCATTTTATTATATTTCAGAACTACTGTCCACAGGCATTCTCACTCACCGAGATGATATGGATAATAGGAAGGTGCCACGGTTGACCGCGCTGTCCAAACTGTTATATTTATTTTAGAATTACTGTGACAGTCCCCATTCTCGCTCATGGAGGCTACTATCAATATGCGAAATATTGAAGAATTATGAAGTACTAATACCTATTCAGAAGCTCAGCACTCTATTATCTACGTGTATATATGCATACAATCAGATGTGTATTTCAGAAAGAAATATATATTTGCTAGTATGTTTTAACGATCGTTGTATGATTGTGATTCATACACTACAGTTAACGCCCACAACAACGGATAACCATTTTTATAGGTGATTACAATGAAATGATTATTCTTAATACAGACGGACGAATGTCCGTACGCACGCACACATATACACACATACACATACACATATCATTAGTTTTTACTAGTCAATGTTTACTTGTTTATTTGTTAATCCTTTTACAATTTAGATACAGAATACAAAAAAAGTAAATAACAAAAAACCCAAAGTTTGTCAGTTTTGTTTAGAAGTTCATTTCATCAAGCAAAAAGGGTTAAACTCGCAATGCACGGAGTCTGCACATATTACAGCTCCCATGTTGGCTGAAACATGATGTACACATTACGCACAGTATATATTATAGTTCGCAATTTATTTAAGTTCGTGTTTTGTATTTGTGAAGGAGCTGATTCCATCAATGGATCAGACATGTTTCATTTTTAGTTATTTTTTATTTGGATAATTGATTAAGATGTATTCATTAAAAGTAGAATGCCTTGATTTGCTTTTGGTTGTTTAAAGTAAAGTAAAGGAATATATGCAAAGAAATACCCTACAAATAAAGGTTACTTAATGACCCTCGTTTGCTCAAACAGGTTTAAAATATATCGTCTCGTAGGAAAATATTGACCTTCATTTGGTTGTAAGAATAAAACGTACCGTCTGCCATCACCTGTCCGTAGACATCAGCTATAATAACGTTCTCCTTTATATGAAACAACACATGACAAATACAAAATATGGGGTTAAACTTAAACACGTTTGATACCTTGAAAGAACACAGTGTCGCTCGTTTGAACACGTGTAAACTGATTGCGTAACACGGCGTGTTCATAGTAACTGCATGTTTTTACATTTCATTTCCTCAATACCCTTGTATAATAAAGCTATGACATTCGGGCAAATCAGACATAATTGTCCATATAAAGTGTCTTAGCTGTTGTTCTCTTACAACCGGATATTTTCTCCTTGAAAAATAATGTGTTTATTTCGCGTCTCCGTCCTATTCAATAAGACAATATTGTCTGTTTAATATAAGAAAGTTTATCGTGCAGTTTATGTATTATGAATCACTTTCCACTGTTTATCCGTTCAGGTCTTCCAATACCGCTATGATGGATCTGTGGATTTCTATAGAACTTTTGTTGACTATGAAAATGGATTTGGTGACGTTCATGGAGAGTTTTGGATGGGTATGTAAACGACCATATCGTTGTTCAGGCAATAGTTTACAAACAACACTAACTTATGTATATGTTCCATCCATGGTATGAATCATTCACGAATAAAGACATTTTACTTCAGATGTATTTGTTAAGCTGCTGTAGATTTGCATATTTAGCATATACATGTCTGTCAGAAATGTAAGATTTAACTTATAAATATTACAGAGTTCTGACATGATGAGTGATTAATATCATTACACATGTAGAATCCGTTAAAACAATATATAGCGTTTTTAGAAGATAACAGTTACAGACAGTCTGTGATTTTGCACTGATTTTTTTTAGAAATTCTACTGTTATAATTGATTTTTTTAACAAATAAAGTACGGTGACATATGTCAGTGATATGTCTTTTATTTCATTTTCTTAAAGTGCACGATAGTTGCTAACAATAAAGACGCTTTGAAAAATCTATTCTTGGGAAATACTTTTACCTCGACAGAAGTATTTAATTGTTTATTTAAGGAATTGAATAAAATGAATGTAATTCGATTTGATTTTTGATATAAAATTTCTATTTTGTCTGCATAATTTAAATTGTACGGAAATTGCAGGAAATTTGTCAAAAAAATAATAATATGGGTCATAAATTTATCTTAAGATATTTCAGAAACCAAGATCGGGACCTATTATGTTTAAAGTTGAATTATGCTTAGCATAGACACTTCTAGCTATACATCAAGTAATTACATAAGCATATCAATAGAATAGAATAAGTCTTTGTGAACCATGCCAAATAAATATTTGTAACACGATATCACGATATATCATGTGAACTAATGAACTATTACGTTGTATTAAGTGTACACTGCGCTTATGCATAGAGCAAATAGTTTGCAGGGTTAAATAGTTTTAGGACCAACGAGCCCATTATAGGTGGCTTTGAAGTAGAATACCGCTTAAGCCGGTGCTAGGGGGCGTGAGAAGTGTTGCTTCTTTCATTACTTCTCATGAACAGACTCAATAAAACCGAGTCTGCTGCTTTATTCTCTTAATTGTGTTTGTTGCTCTCAAAGGATCACCTTTATCAGTATTTATTATTAAAAATACAGGTATTGTGTATGTAAACATCATCTAAAAAGGGCGGGGAATACATTTCAAATGTGTTATTTCATAAAACATCTTGTTATTTAATGCACATTTGAAGGTCATAGTATATACCAATACAAAGTTTGTTTCATCTGAGTTAAATTTGAAAATATACATACATGTATCGTGGCGTTGAACCGTCACTCAGCAAGCATAACACATATGGAGACGTATTGCCAAGGTCTTGAATATTTATTTTCGTTAGGTTTGAAGTACATTCATGAAATGACGAATCAGAAAACAAGCGAAATATACCTTCAGTTCATAGACAGTAATGGAAACATCGCGATGGAACGATTTAGTGACTTTTACATATCTGCCGGAGGAGAATACACGTTACATGTCGGCGCAATTTTGCAACAGAATGATACCACATTCGGCGGTAAGTAAACTGATTTATAATGGCATTAACACGCTTTATAGAAGTAAGTGACAATGAAAATATATGTTTGATTGATGATGTCATTTCCAACTTTTCAACACCCGAACACTTTAAAATTATCTTAAGTTAGCTGATTCATGTTCATTGTCAAGGTATTATGAAATTTTCAAAAAGCATAACTTAAAGTTAATTATTAGTATACTGCCTATTTGGTTTATCACTGTATCCCTTCGTTATATCATTAAGTAATGTACACAAAGACACAAATACAACCACAAAGTATGCTAAACCAATCTTTACTTTCGTACTGTCATTTGTCCACGTGCAGAGTTGACATTACCATGTGTTTCACGTTCTTTTATTGTAATTTAATGGCACGTGTTGACTTACGTACGTGTATACATATACATGTAACATGCACATCTAGGTTCAACGAACCATACAATTAAGGTTACATGACAAAGGTTAATAGACAAGCTTCACATAGCTTCACAGTGGTTTTACTTGAACTCAGTTTTAAACAGTGAACTCCAAACACAATAATGCATGCACGCACGCACGCACGCACGCACACACACACACACAACCCAAAATCGTTTATGTTAAAACGACAAAAATATCCATCTGATTTACGCGAAAGTCAGATTTTGAAATTCGCGGAATTTTGACCCCGCGAAAATAAAGCATTTCACACAGTATACGCATATGATGTTGAGTTTTGCCTGCGCGATATCAAAACATGTTCGTTCACAGTTGTTATTTTAATCAAGGTAATGTCAAACAATAAACAAATAATATCATTCATTAATATTTTAATATTGCAAATTGTAAGCGTGTTTGTTCCCGCAAACTGCACAGATCAGCTCCAGCCAATGTACCTGATTCATATTAAACTTTTTAAAGATGAACTCAAAGAATGTTTTTTCCAATTACTATACGAGTCAGGTCACAGATCGTTTTCGTGAAAATAAACCGATTGACAATATTGATATTAAAACGTCCACTATCAAGCAAATGCATGCCAGATGGGTACATGTAGTAAAGACCTTTGAAAAAAGCCGTTCGGTACGGGAAATGTTGATCAAGGTATTCAACAACTGTGGCATATTTGAAAAATGACTATGGACTACTTGTAATTAACTGTAATTACAATACGATAACTGCACATTTACTTTTAATTGGTTCACTGATTAAAGTTGTTTGATCATTACCATTGTTTTCTTTATTATTTGTATAAATTACATCGACATCTGTTATGACACCGGTTACAGGCTTTAATATGGCGGACGGAAAATGGTTAGTTTTGTTTGAATTTCTTAATTTTTTTGATATTTTCGCCAAAATAATGTCCAATATCTTCGCGAGGATTAATTTTAGCGAATCTTTAGAGGACGCTAAATTCGCCAAAATTAATCCCTCGCGAAAAATTCTCTTTTATATGCATAAATCATTACACGAGTGTGTATAGCCTTACAGTGCCTCTTTTTTATTTCGAACGTTTCATTAATATAGAGAGTTTGTCGTACAACAATGGAGCAGGATTCACTGCTAGCGATGTCGATCAAGACACAATGAATGGCAACTGTGCACATTGGGTGCATGGTGGCTGGTGGTACAAATACTGCTCACACATGAACCCAAACGGAGATTATGCCACTCCAGGTCAGCTATCAGGATATGCCGGCGGAAGGGGAGGAATGATTAATAACGGTTGGAAAGGACTTGAATCGTTGAAGTCAACAAAACTTATGTTTAGGAGAATTTGAAACTAGTTATTTATACCAATGAGACTTGCTAATTTTGAACATGAGGATCTTTTAATTAGGACAGCATGTCGATAGTGCGGATATTAAAACAATATTAAACTATAATATTATATTGTTGCTGTTTTAAATGGTACTTTATGTTCTCTCGTATTTATTTTTGATGTTCTTTCATATTTATTTGGTTCACCTTAAAACGCTATTATTACATTGATTTGATTATAAAACATATGTTTTTTAGTTCACAAAAAAACAATAAAGCGTTGAAAGTTAGATTTATAATTGTTGTAATAGAGTGAGTTGTTTAATTCATGATTACATTAATGTGTATAGTGAATGATGTCAGTAATTTAGTATCAACATCAATAATATGATATAATGGATGGTATACTAATGAAATAAATTCATCACTCCAGCGTATATATTCCATTTTAATTATGTGCAAGGAGTTTTAAAGTCAAACTCATACTGGGTTAATAAATTGATTTGTTAAGGTTTTTGCTTGATAAATGCTCGAAGTTTGTCGTATTTTCTTTTAACGTTTCTATAAAAACATGTGTGCTAAGTTTTAATAATAAAAGAGTCAAGCTATTTTTGATGTAATTGTGTAATAATAAAAGTACATGCAGTAAAATCGATTAACAAGAGGCCCAAGAAGGCATGTATTAATCTACTGGCTAGATGGTGTCCATGGTGGAGTGGGGTGCGATGGGGTGGGGATAGAAGGATTATGAGTGAGATATGGCATTATCAAACTAGTTTTGTATAAAGTGTCTTCTATTACCAAGATGTAGGGGAGGCATGTATTTGGCTCAAGTTTGGCTAGCTTTACAACAAATCAAACATCCGTTAATATTAACACTCAAACCAAGTCTGACAGGTGAGCCAGGGGCGGGCTCCCCAGGGTCATCATTTGAACAAACTTGGTAGAGGACTATAAGCTGGATGTAAATACAAAATATTAAACTGTTGGCTCCTGTAGTTTCAGAGATGTCTTTCGGGGACATGACCAAATTTGACTCCATGGTCACCATTTGAACATTGTTTGTACAGGAACATAATCTGACAATAAATACAAAATATTAAAGCTGTAGCACCTGCAATAGTTTATTTGCTCCTTATATCAGTCTGTGTAAAACTGTGACCCCTCGGGCGGGGTCTAATTTGACCCAAGGGCCACCATTTGAACATTCTTGGTAGAAGACAATTCGCTGATGTTAAATACAACATATTAAACCTTTGGCTCTTATAGTTTCAGAGAAGAATATTTTTGAAGTTTTTCCCTATACAAGTCTATGTAAAACTGTGACCCCTGGGGAGGATCAAATTTGACCCTATTGTCATCATTTGAACAAAATTGGTAGAGGATCCATACGATGATAATAAATAAACATATTAAACCTTTATGTCTTGTAGTTTCAGAGAAGAAGATTAAGTTATTCCCTATAACTCTATCTAAAACTGATCCAACAAGGCCCCCTAATCTCCCAATTAAAGAAAAATGAACAAAAGTTTCTTATGATAAAAAATAAATAAATAAAAAATAATAATAATTAATAAAAAAATTGAACACCAATGTTTCCTATGAAAAAGAAATGCCTCCAGTGAGATTTGAACCCACGACCTCTGGGTTTCCAGTGTACATTACCAAATATTGAAAAAATGCCATAACTGTGGTGTTACTGGTTTCATCTAGCTGGTGTGCAAGCTATTTTTCTCAGCTTTCGTTGATATCAACAATCAGGCATTTTTCAATAATTCAAGGGTATATAAATCTGGTGTTCATGGTCCGATATAGCTGGTTGTCCAACTTCTTAGCGCTTTCATTGATATTAACAATCTGTTAAAGTTTGGACAACTCGCCATCAAATAATCTCTGCTGGCCTTCTGACACTCGAGCTAAAACAAGAAATGACTGCATTGATATATTGTTGTCAACCATCTTATGTCGTTAATGTTTCACACTTAATTCAACTGTATATAAGTCAAATACATAAGGGTGTTTGTGGAAAGTGAAGCTTGCTTTTTATGAATTTTGCATGTGCCATAGCAGTTTCCAGCGCATTCCAATTAGAGCAAGTTGAATACATAATGCGTGATTACATTTAAATTTGAATTATGTTCATCTAAATACTTTAACACATAATTATATATATATATCAGATATATTAATATATATATAATATATATCCCATAAGATGAAAGGATTCACTGATTAGATTAAATGGCAGGAGTATTTAGTTGATATATAACTAAAACAAGTTTATGGTAACACTGAAATGACTTATACGGTTAATTATAATAGTGGTGATACTATGAGTAGTACAAAGAAGCAAAATTTGGTCAAAATCGGTCCAATATCAGGAAATTTGAATTATTTACTAACCACCGACGCTATCTTAAAACAATACTTATTGATATATTTCGATAACCTACGACTCACTGTGTTATAAGTTATTTTAAATACAATGATACAACTTGCATACTGGGCCCGCATTCATAAAGAAACTTAAAGCTACAGAGTCTCTATTTTAACTGATAATAGCTCATGAATATGAATGAGTCACGTGTGAAGTAGTTTCAAATCAGCGAACACCCCAGCAGTCGATATATAATGCAAACATCGATGCGTAAAATATAACATTTTTATTTAGCCTTCGTACATGTAACATCGATAAGTATACGGTTTCAGAATAAATGAGATAAAAAAGTACTTGCCAGGAACGGGATCTAAACCACAGCCGTTGCGCTTCTAAGTTTTGATGGGGTTAAGTTCAACCATGAGATCACAGCTACTTATTGGTATGTTTATTAACACTAAATAGGCATTATGTAAGAACTATCGCGCATATAAACATATGAAGCGCTAACTATCAAGTCTATATATAGATGTTTCGAGGCGGATTATTAGTTTCATATTGATAAAATATTGTACTACACCGGGCAATGTTAATTTACACTTCCAACAAAATGGACTATATATTAATGGATTCATCTTGAGTTGCATTCAAATAGGTTAAGTTATTTTGCCTCATAATAAATGGTAGTTTGTATACCATTTTCTCAGGACGCGTTATAACTCAGTGGATAGAGCAGCTGACTTGAAATCAGAAGGTCGTGTGTTCGAGCCCCAAAAGAGGCAATTGTTTTTCTTCTGTAAATGTAACCTGTGTACAAGTACGATGTGCTCTGGCCGATTTCTAAATGAACTGGTGAACATGAAGTTACAAATAAAGACACGACCACAAAGAAGAAATCGATTTAGAGACTCCTTAGCTTTAAGTAGTAACGTTTAACTCTAAGTAATGATATAAGTAAATATTTAAGATTTTTACATATTTTCAAATATCCTTATTTGCATCTCAGAGACACTACAGCACATCTAGTTTAAGACAACTTGTTAGTTGTAGGGTTTATTAATTCATAACATTATTAAAATATAAATACGTTGTCTTAGAAACATAGAAAATGGTGTTTAAAATATTGAAAAATATTGACTTAAGATATTGCTAAGAAGCTTTATGAATGCGGACCCAGCTTATAGAAAAACAAAACTGATATCTCCAAATGTCTATAATTTCTAAACAACTAGAGTCATGTTATAAATATGTGTATGAACTGTTTTCCTATGCTTATGTTCAAGTTGATATGTGTTTTATTTCCGTGATCGGCTCGACATGGTACATGTAAAACTTTTATTGTTAAATGGCAATCAATTTACGATACTTTATCTATTTCGAAATTAATATAAAGTAATCAATTTAATACACTCGAAAGCGTTTTTTTTCTATTTGTCGGTCCCGGCAACGTAATATACATAATAACTGAATGGCTATACTAGTCTATTAACATGAACTTTATAAAAACAAATAACCAAACGTGATGTCAATATGCCGTTGATGACGTCCAAGTCATTCAACATTTCATTTGCAAACACTGTTATGTCATATGCTGAAAGCGCATGCGTTCATTACGTAGTCCCGCCTTAATTCCATTAAGCGATGGGAAAGCTTATATTAGCAGGATTTCATAACGGATATTTCGACAATAAACACCTGTTAACGATTTGGTATTGACCAAAATGCGATAACCTGTTTAAAATTACTTTTTGAATATTTTAATTTTACGACATGCAAACTTTTTTACGCCGAAATTAAGGTTTTATTTCATACCCAAGCAAACCCCGTTTTCCCTTCTTGGAGAAGGGGATGGCTGGGTTAAGGAAGTTAGTACTCAGACCACGTAATGTATTAACATTGGCAATATGGTGGGACACAGTCGTCAATATTACAGACGACGCCGGTTCAAAATGATTTATAAATGATGTTCAACTGGCAAAGCATCCTCATTCGCCCATATTGACATTTCATAAAGACGTGTTGTAATATCGTTGTACTGGAACTACTTTTTTTTAAATATGATATCTTTATTTTCAACATATTTTTCTTACATGGTTTGTATATACATTTCGATTTAAAACATATATAATAAATTGTAAAATTAAGATAATCCGATGTTTAGTTGAAGATTTGAACCCGATCACGTTTTTTTTAATACATTGCGTGTTGACCATTCATAATAAAAGGGAGTACAGCAGCAGCAGCAACAACCAAAAAAACAACAAAAATACCCATCTCATTATGTGTTATTATTATTTTCACATCCGAAGGAGCCTGTTGCATCTTCCACATGCATATGTAACAAACATATATATACAATTTTCCATTAATATAATTTGTTGTAAATAAAGAAAGAACCAGTGAACTGACTTATATTTCTTCCTTGAATATTATACAGAAGTCAATGTCGAAATATAATAAATTTAAATGTTTTCAAAAACGTTCATTTCACAACTCTCATTGCCGTGTATATGTATATCTGTTAACTATAGAATTTGTATTCATCGTTGATTTCATAATTACATGTAATATTTAAAATCTCTGTTATTGATGATATAAAGATAATGAATTGAATTGAGTGAGAAAAAAATAAAAAATCTATTTTAAAAAAAAACAGTCCAAAGTATTTTTGACACATTTGTTTGAAAGAGTAGCAATGAACTTTCGTTTCGCCTTCCAAAACATGGTGTGAAATTAATCATGGAGGAAATATCTGCATTTGCTGTTATGTTTGTCTATTTTGTCGTTTTTAAGAGCAACATCTTTTCGGTTTCTATACTTTTAAATAAATATGCTTTGTAACCTAACAACTTGGAATGGTTGTTCAACATCTGTGTATATAAATGAAGTATTTTGTATATATAATTATGAAATTCAAAACGTTTACATGTGTTTTTATATTAATAAAACCAAGTCTGCTGCTTTATTCTCTTAATTGTGTTTGTTGCTCCCAAAGGATCACCGTTATCAGTACTTATTGTTTAATATGCATGTCATGTGTTATTAAGAATCTATGCAAATCAGTCCAGAAATATTGTGTATGCAGTCATTCCAAAAATAAATGATTTACTGTATCTGTTTGTTTTCAATAAATAGCCTTGATCAAGTGGTTAAATGTACGGCCTTCAAAACGTGTAAGCGCAACGGCTGTGGTTCAAATCCCGTTCCGGGCAAGTACTTTTTGTATCACAGATATTCTGAAGCCGTATATTTATCGATGTTACCTGTACGAATGCTAAATAAAAATGTGATATTTTACGCATCGATGTCTGCCTTATATACCGACTTTTGGGGTGTTCGTCGATTTGAAACTATTGCACACGTGACTCATTCATATTCATGAGTTATTACCAGTTACTATAGGGGGTCTTTAGCTTTAAGCTTGCATACTGTAATGATAGAGCGAAAGTTAGCTCCGCCCTCTGTATCGATAGAGCGAAAGTTAGCTCCACCCACAAAATCATCCCATCTCTTAATCGAATTAAAGCGGGACTACGTAATGATTGTTAATTTCGTAATTAATGATTGTACATCAGTTTGCTTGTATAATTGGATTTTGAAGTTTTACTAGAAGATTTAGTGTAACGTATTACATGCACTCATTAATTAGTTCGTCCTTCATTTTATTTTTTCGAAATTTTGGGAAATACATCATATTAATGATGTATACTCGAGAAAATTGTTGTATGGTATGTCATACAGGTAAGCAAATAATTGAAAATTGTAGAACTGCTTACGTCTATAGTCGTATATTTGTTCACACTATTGTTACCCATATAAAGCCGTTCTCTATGAATTAATGGTTTGCCATTTACTTGTATGTTCAATATTACAATTTTACTTACTGTTTCAACTTCAGCATGTCTTTTTCCCATGCACTAAGTATATTTTGTGAAAACAATTGTTTAAATCTGTATATCAATACCATGTTGCTAACCGTAAGGGATTGGTGTAATTCGCACAGGAAGTTTGCCATTTGATGTTAGCGTTAGCAATATAAATGTTTTTGATGATGAAAATTAAATGGTTTAATTGTTTTGTTTTCATTATTTGTTTTTATAAAATATATGTATGCAATATAAACATGATCAATATTATTAACTTTGTATTGGGATATAATATTATGCATTCGTTCCTCCGCGTACACATATTGCGCTCCTAAAAAAATCGCGAAAACTCATCCAATCCTGTCATTCTTCGGGGTCCCGCCTCGTGTGTATATCGAGCTTATGTATTTTCAATATTTCGACATTTTGTTAGCAGAAAAGCAACGACACCGAAAACAGAGCACATTTGTTATGTAAACAGTATGCGTTGAATATTTGTGTTTTACAATGCAGATGCATTGTTTTATAACAGCTGTCATGCACATAAATTATTGATGGAGCAGCAATCGCCTGAATGGCATTGCACACTTTGGATGATAACTTTGACTTTAAATGCAAATTTGTGTTGGCGGGAATCTAAGGCGCGATGACGTAACCAATATGGAAATCTTCGATTTACATCCGAGTAATGCTGCGAAGCAGTGTACAAGAAGTTGATTATGCTCCCAAAGTCTCGCAATATTATTACGCAGAAGAGTGAGTGCATATATATATGTATACATCAAATAACATATACTTAGCTGTCAGTGTAACATGTACATGTATTCATATATTATAAACATGTATATGTATATTCCGGTAAAAAACTTATATCTATATATTCCTGTATAATGTAGTGTGTCACAGACATATTAATACACAGATAGGAAACATCATAATAGTATCTGAAGTAGCCAACACAGCTAATGTTGTAATAACTTGTAGTTCAATCCTTTTGCATATGTTTCTATGCATATTGTGATGTTGAATTGATGTACTGTAACATATCTGCAATAAAATATTATTAAACTTAAACATCACGTGACACCTTAACTTTTCCTTCTCATCTCTGATGTATTCATTGATATTGATGAGAATGAATTCAAACGATTAAAAATGAATATCTTAAACGGATTATAATATTTTTTTATTTCCAACATAAGAAGTTGTATAAAAAGCTGTTTAAAGATAAAAAATATCATCAGTTATGGATTTTCTCTTAAAAATCAATGTTTGATAAAGTAAACATTTCCGTTGAACTCCTCATTTATATAAAATGGAAGGACAAGGAAAGGCTATCGTTAGAAGGACAATTAGATGTGTGATGGGTTTTGGTAAAAATAAAACTTATATCTATAAAACACGTCCAGATACAAATGTTTAAAGTTGGGCAACAGTTTGTGAAATTATCCCACTGTCCCACGTGAAATTAAAGTAAATTTCAAAGTGTCCAATCTGTTTGTTATTGGGTCTGTGAGTTTGTCTATTCCTGCAATGTATTTTTTGTTTTGTTTTAAATTGATCTATATTGCATCGCCTATGCCTGTATAATAAAATATATTCTGGCTTACTTACTTACGAGTTTGTGTTCAATTGTAACTCTCACTAAGGAGCATATGAAGAACATTGCTTTGACTGATATTCTGTATTAGGTTGTGTAATTCCAAATTTTCAACTGCGTCATTTTAACAAGTTTTAAAAAAACTAACTCTCCAAATAACGCCAAAATGTATGGTGCTCAGGTCATATAATAATATATATGCACCAATTAAATATATAATTGTTCACGTGTTCTTAACAAAACAGTTGTATGAGTTGGTAACTCTTAATTCGACGCTCCAGTTTTAGATTTTAGCCTGGCTGTGTATATTGTGTTTAAAGAGTTTGGATTCTCAAAATATGTTAGTTATTTATATACCTCGTCGTCAGTAAGTTTAGAAATGGTTTACACATGTTCTATATAAATTTACAGATATATCAGTCAGTCACACAGTCACTAGACTTATTTGATAAACTTGTATCGCCTATATTATGTTATGGATCAGATGTCTGGGGATATATACAAGCTGATCAAATTGAACAGGAGCAAAGAATGACTTTAGCTGTAGTGTATGGACCAAATGAAGACAAGCCGCAATTTTTCACGATTTCTTTACTGTTTTAGAAAGCTTTGGTAACCATTCTTATATTATTGGCGGGGATTGGAATGTGCCACTAAATTATGATATGGACACATACAATTATAAACACAAAAATAATATAAAATCAAATAAAACACGTTTAAGTATTATGGAAAGTTTAGACTTACATGACATCTGGAGAATATTTAATGACAATCTCGGAGAGGCCCCTTTAATAAGATGGCACGTTTAGACTATTATTCTTGTGTCATCCGATTTCAAAGATTGTGTCGAAAAATGTTCAATCGATGTTTCTTATAAATCTGATCATTCAGCAATCTCAGTTAATTGTTTATTCATTGACCAAAAACGAGGCCGTGGCAAATGGAAATTTAATAACAGTCTACTAACAAAAACAAAAAAAGGGGGTAAAAGTATAAGACAGGGAAAGCAGCATTCAAGGACGACAGTCATCCACAAAACACAAAAACAAACACGCAAACAGACAAACGAAAAGACAAAAGTAATAAAAAATGCAAACGACATCACAAACACAAAAGGGTTGACAATAGGGCTACCGCCTTGGAACGGTCAGTGGCAAAGTAGGCCACTGGGGGTTTAAACCGGTTCTAGGGTGCACCAAACCTCACACTTACCCTACTGTCATCCCATTAAAAGAGGACTGTGTAAATAAAGAAATCCCCGCCATGATCCAAACTCTAACAACAAGGCAGCATCAATAGGCAATATAAGTAAAACACAAATATGCTCGTGTAAATATAATACAAAAAAACAATAGCCTAGAAAGCCACAATGAAGGTACTCAATGACTTGGCAGAAGCCAGAGCAGTAAGAGAATACACCATTAAGGGCACGACAAGGAAGAACATGGACAAACATCAAACGCCACCGTCCCAGTGGGCATTAGGTAGGCGTCATCATAGGGTCCACAGCCTGTCCGGTCATCGTACAATTAAAGAGGCAAGCATAGTGGCGAACTGTAAAAGGGTCCACCACCAAGCATGCAGTACGTTGCAAAATTATAGGGTCATAACCTCTTTTGATAAACTTTTTAACAAGTTTAACAAAGATAGTATGAAAGTGATCATGACCAAGAATCTTACGAAGTTTATAAATAACATCACCATAGAAGTCAGGTTGTGATAGTCCTTGTCGCAGAAGAGTCCTTAAATTACATTTATATTTGGAAAGAATATCAGGGTTACGATAATAAAATTTTGCAAAGGTTTTACGAAGTTTATGGTAACGGTAACCCTGATTGAGTAATTTTTTAGTTATACAAAGATTACGAATATTAAAGTCCTCAACTCGAGTACAAGCTCTAGAAAAACGAATAAGTTGAGACAGATACACCCCATAAGAAGTTGCTCGGGGAACATCCCCATCCAAGTGGGGATAATTAACAATGTCAAAATTTAAATCATCTCTCTTGTCATAGATTTTGCTAATTATTTTACCATTTTCAATCGAGAGATCTAAATCAAGAAAAAAAGATGCGTTATTATCAGATATATTTTCTTTATTAAGCCGAAGTTTTTTAGGATAAATATTATGAACCATAGTTAGAAAGAAAGGGTTGTCAATGTTCAGTATGTCATCCGGATACCGAGAGGTGTCATTAAAAGCTTCAATAACATCTGCCTGGCTATCTGGTGAAAGACTCAACATGAAATCCCTTTCATAGCAAAATAAAAACAAATCTGCGACAAGTGGTGCACAGTTCGTACCCATAGGGATACCAACAATTTGTCTATAATCGGTGGTACCATACCTGACGAAAATATTATCTAATAGGAAGATGAGTGCTTCAAAAACTTCATAGCAAGTCCACATAGTATAATTGTCTAAACATTGAATATGTCAATACTATCAAACAAACTATTGCTGAAACCATAGAACTATACAGATTGGATAATGAAAATGAACAACAAGAAATTGAATTTAGCATAAATGACCAACTATTGTGGGAGACTCTTAAGATCATGATTAGAGGTAAAAGAAATATAAAAAGATCGGACAGGGAAAGTAGCATTCAAGGAGGACAGTCAACCACAAAACACAGAAACAAACATGGAAACAGACAAACAAGAAGGCAAAAGTAATAATAAAAGTAAACGACATCACAAACTCAACAGGGTTGACAATAGGGCTACCGCCTTGGAACGGTCAGTGGCAAAGTAGGCCACTGGGGGGTTTAAACCGGTTCTAGGGTGCACCAAACCTCACACTTGCCCTACTGTCATCCCTTTAAAACAGGACAGTGTAAATAAAAAAATCCCCGCCATGATCTAATATCAAACCAACAAGGCAGAATGAATAGGCAATATAAGTAAAACACAACTATGCTGGTGTAAATATAATATAAAAAAACAATAGCCTAGAAAGCCACAATGAAGGTACTCAATGACTTGGCAGAAGCCAGAGCAGTAAGAGAATACACCATTAAGGGCACGATAAGAAAGATCATGGACAAACATCAAACGCCACCGTCCAAATGGGCTTTAGGTAGGCGTCATCATAGGGTCCACAGCCTGTCCGGTCATCGTACAATTAAAGAGGAAAGCATGGTGGTCCACCACCAAGCATGCAATACGTTGCAAAATGATAGAGTCATAACCTCTTTTGATAAACTTTTTAACAAATTTAACAAGGATAGTATGAAAGTGATCATGACCAAGAATCTTACGAAGTTTATAAATCACATCACCATAGAAGTCAGGTTGTGATAGTCCTTGTCGCAGAAGAGTCCTTAAATTACATTTATATTTGGAAAGAAGATCAGGGTTACGATAATAAAATTTTGAAAAGGTTTTACGAAGTTTATGGTAACGGTAACCCTGATTGAGTAACTTTTTAGTTATACAAAGATTACGAATATTAAAGTCCTTAACTCGAGTCAAGCTCTAGAAAAAACGAATAAGTTGAGACAGATACACCCCATAAGAAATTGCTAGTGGAACATCCCCATCCAAGTGGGGATAATTAACAATGTCAAAATTAAAATCATATCTCTTGTCATAGATTTTGCTAATTATTTTACCATTTTCAATCGAGAGATCTAAATCAAGAAAAGAAGCATTATTATCAGATATATTTTCTTTATTAAGCCGAAGTTCTTTAGGATAAATATTATCAGCCATAGTTGGAAAGAAAGGGTTGTCAATGTTCAGTATGTCATCCAGATACCGAGAGGTGTCATTAAAAGCTTCAATAGCATCTGCCTGGGTATCTGGTGAAAGACTCAACATGAAATCTCTTTCATAGCAAAATAAAAACAAATCTGCGACAAGTGGTGCACAGTTCGTACCCATAGGGATACCAACAATTTGTCTATAATCGGTGGTACCATACCTGACGAAAATATTAACTAATAGGAAGATGAGTGCTTCAAAAACTTCATAGCAAGTCCACATAGTATAATTGTCTAAACTGCCGTTAGTAAAAAACGCTTTAATTTTATTACCTGCCAAAAACGTAGTATTTTCTCTAGCGAATGTTTTTTTAATAAGAGAAATAAGCTTGTCTTTAATAAGGTGATGAGTTAAGGTTGTATATAGTGTAGAGAAGTCCTAAGTGCTAATTGATGAAATTTGACCTTTATTGAAAATTTTATCCAGAACATCTCCTGAATTTTTTATAGACCAAAATAAATTAATCCCAGAGTTTTCATAAGTTTTATCACAATATTGTTTAACGTGATCTTTAACGGCAGTAAGACAAGAAGTTAAAAGTTTGTAGATGTTTGTTGTGGTGCAAGCACTAGAATTAGAAATAAAGCGAGCCTTATATGAACTATTTCATTCGCCTCAAAAAATGAAATAGAAGCTAAAATTAAAAAATTATATGTTTTAATAGACAATGGTGATTTCTCAGTTAATAATGAAATTGATCAGCTACAGATAGAATTAAAAACATATCGAGATGAACGAATAAGAGGAATTATTTTAAGAACAAAAGCGAAATGGAAAGTCGAAAGAGAAAAATCCACTAAATATTTCTTGTAATTAAGAAAAGAGACAATATACTGAAAAAATAATATCGAAAATTATTAAAAATGATCGACAGGAAACAAATGACTTAAAAGAAATACTTACCGAACAGAAATACTTTTATGAAACTCTTTATAGTTTTAAACCTTCTACATCGCAAGAACACGAAGATTTTGACACAAACAATCCATTTTTAAATAAACTAAACGAAGAAGAATGGAAATCGCCTGGATCTGATGGCTTGACGGCATAGTTTTATAAATTCTTTTGGAACGATATTGGTTCTTTTCTTGTTAAATTATTGAAATATTGATACCATATTAAATATTTATCAATAACACAAAGACGAGGTGTCATCACTTGTCTCCCAAAAGAAGGTAAATCAAAAACGCACTTAAAAAAACTGGAGGCCTATCTCGTTATTAAAAGTGGATGGAGAAATTGCATCCTCAGCTATTGCCACTCAAATTAAATCAGTACTTTTAAAATTAATATCTGAATGTCAAGCAGGATTTTTAAAGGAAAGGCAAATTAGTGAATCTACTAGTCTAATATCTGACCTTATTTTAAAATGTGAAGAAGACAATATACCAGGGCTCCTTGTTTTACTAGATTTTGAAAAAGCATTTGACTTTTTGGAATGGAAATTCATCGAAACATGTTTACGTTTTCTTAATTTTGGAGAGTCCATTTTAAATTGGTTTCATACATTTTATAATGTTTCAAGTTGTGTCCTGAATAATGGCCATTGTTCGGAGTTTTTCCCTATTCAACGCGGTGTCTGACAAGGAGATCCTCTTTCTCCGTATCTTTTTATCATATGTGTTGAATTGTTTGGTGCTGCCTTGAAAAATCACCCTGATATTAAAGGTATTCGAATAAAATATCCAGAATATTTATTAAATCAATATGCGGATGACTCCTCTCTATTTCTCTTAATACTGCACTTCAGTTAGTAGATAAGTTTTACCTTTGCTCAGGATTAAAAATAAACTTTGATAAAACCCAAATTATATGGATAGGCTCAAAAAACGATTGTCGTGATAAAACCCAAATTATATGGATAGGCTCAAAAAACGATTGTCGTGACAAAATCCGTTCTGAGAAACCAGTTATATGGAACTTCAAATGCAATTCAAATGCAATTTTAAACTATAAGGGATAAATACAACTTAAAACAAGAGAACTATTTTATAAACAACTACCTCACCAAACTTAAAAAAATCAAAAATATGTTGAACGATTGATCCTTCAGAAATCTTACCCTTATTGGCAAAACAACGATTATAAAAACACTCGCTCTTCTAATCATTATTGATTGTCTAACGGTCCTATATATTTGATGAATTCCAAATTGCATTGTTTAATTTCTTATGGTCTGGTAAAAATGACAAAATTAAACGAATAGTCATGATAAATCAGATTGAAAACGGTGGTTTAAAAGTGCCACATATCAAATCATTAAGTCATTCATTGAAACTTGTATGGGTGAAAAAACTTTTAGACCCAGAAATATTCTCACTATTTGCATGAGGTTAAATAGTTTTGAATAGTTATAATGCATTAGGACATCTATTATTATAAGTATTGCTATCATTTCGTTAATTAAGTTAATATATGTATACTGATAGGCCTATGTCTTTTATATTAATACACTATTTATATATTTGATTATGAAATAACAAACGTGTATTCATCAGATGGACAATAATGAATATATTACATATAATGG
The DNA here is from genome assembly GCA_037043455.1 of Cyrtodaria siliqua. Lineage (NCBI taxonomy): Eukaryota > Metazoa > Mollusca > Bivalvia > Adapedonta > Hiatellidae > Cyrtodaria > Cyrtodaria siliqua. Next base: position 63,620 of record JAWPHD010004953.1, read on the forward strand.
TAAAAGTGATGCCAGCAAGACATTGACTGTTAAATTATAAATATGACGTGTTTTGTATTGTATACTGATATGCGATTTGGTATTTTGTATTAAAACAGTTTACAAGTTGTAAAATTAGCCTGTTGTTGGGGGGATATCTACTTTAAAGAGCCACACAGTAATATTAAAGACACTATAGCTATATATAAGGCTAGTGGGCTTGTACATTCATTCAATTGGATTGAGTGTGGGAGGGTTCCGCTTGGATTGTTACCAAATTCAAACCTGTGAACATGTATATAAGGTAATCAATGTATTGCTTTCACTGATATTCTGTATTAGATGTGTTATTTCGTCATTTTAATTTCCTCATTTTAAAGAAACTAACCCGAACTGTGCACCCTTTGTCGCAGATATGTTTTTATATTGCTATGAAAGAGATTTCATGTTGAGACTTCCACCAGATACCCAGGCAGATGTTATTGAAGCCTTTAATGACACATCTGGTTATTTGAATGACATATTGAACATTGACAACCCTTTCCTTTCTATAATCGTTAATACTATATATACCAACGAACTTTAACTTACCAAAGCTAATATTTCTGATACTAACGCTTGTTTCTCAATTTACATCTCCAAATTAATTAAATGGCAAATTAATTGGTGAATTAATTAGCAAAATATATGACAAGAGAGATGATTTTAATTTTAATATTGTTAATTATCCCCGTTTATATGGGGATGTTCCCCGAGCAACATCGTGTGGGGTCTAAGAGAGATGATTTTAATTTTGATATTGTTAATTATCCCCGTTTACATGGGGCTGTTCCCCGAGCAACATCTTATGGGGTCTATTTGTCTCCACTTAGAGCTTGTACTCGAGTTGAGTTATTATATTTACACGAGCATATTTGTGTTTACTTATATTGCCTATTGATGCTGCCTTGTTGGTTAGAGATAAGATCATGGCGGGGATTTCTTTATTTACACTGTCCTGTTTTAATGGGATGACAGTAGGGTAAGTGTGAGGTTTGGTGCACCCTAGAAACGGCTTAAACCCACAGTGGCCTACTTTGCCACTGACCGTTCCAAGGCGATAGCCCTATTGTCAACCCTTTTGTGTTTGTGATGTCGTTTGCATTTATTATTGCTTTTGCCTTCTTGTTTGTCTGTTTGCGTGTTTGTTTCTGTGTTTTGTGGTTTACTGTCCTCCTTGAATGCTACTTTCCCTGTCCGATATTTTTATATTTCTTTTGGGGACTTTAAAATGCATAATCTGTGTATAACTAAAAAGCTATTCCATCAGGGCTACCGTTACCATAAACTTCGTAAATTTCGTAAATTAGACATTTTGCAAATTTCCCAACTTGTATTATCGTATCCCTGCGACAAGGACTATCACAACCTGACTTCTATGACACTGATACTTCTTAAGATCCTAAAGTCATGATTACTTTCATACTGTATTTGTTAAAGTTGTTAAAATATTTATCAACAGAAGTGATGACTATATCATTTTGCAACGCATTGCATGCTTCGTCACTATGCTTTTCTCTGTAATTCTGCGATGATCGGATACGCTGTGAACCCTATGATGACGTCTACCTAAAGCCCTAAAGGACGGTGACGTTTGATCATTGTCTGCAATCGTTTCTTGTCGTGTCCTTATTCGATTGTTGCTCTGGCTTCTGCCATGTCATTGAGTACTTTCTTTTTGGCTTTCTGGGCTATTATTTTTTGTATTCATATATACACGAGCAACTTTGTGTTTTACTTATATTGCCTTGTTGGTTAGAGAATAGATCATGTCGGGTATTTCTTTATTTACACTCGTCTTTTTATTGGGATGACAGTAGGTTTGGTGCACCCTAGAACCTGGTTGAAATCCCCAGTTGCCTTGTTTGCCAAAGACCGGTCCAAGGCGGTTTTGTTTTGTATTTGTGACTTTATATGTATTTATTCCTTATTAACACTGCCATTCATGTTGATTTTGCGAATTCTGGGTTTTACTGTGTTCTGTGAAAGCTGAACATCCTGTTCGACATTTATACTTATGTTTATACCAGGACATAATGTTTTATCCGTCGTTCGTTAAAGCTACATCGATATCAATAAACATTGTCATGCATCAAAACCAACAAGCATCAACTAAAGTTCCGTTTGTTAAACATAATCCTTCTATTAAACAATCTGAACTTTATTTTTGTTTAAATATGTTGTTTCTTCTAAAACTATTCGCTCGTTTGTCGCTAGTTTTGAGAAATAATTAAACAATAATTTAAAAACAAAACATAAAAATGTTTGCTCCTAATAAATATTGCAGATAGTATCCCGTGGAAGCAAAAAATAGAAACAAGAGATACTAGTAGCAGACTCGGTCTTATTGTGTCTGTTCATGAGAGGTAATGCTAAGATCAACACCTCTCATGCCTCCTAGCACCGGCTTAAGCGATAGTCTACTTCAAAACCACAAATATTGGGAATGATGATCCCCTAAGGACCAGTAAGTAATAACACTACTGATTTGTAGTCGGGGCGATACAATATCATCAGAACCCCATTCATTTTTACTGATGACTACTTTGTGAATAAAACAGTAGACAAAACGTGTATTATTCAGATGTTGGGTACTTTAACTCTACGTGAGTGAACATATTGAACTCTTCACGTTTTGTTAGTAAAGTATCATCTTTGATCATAATTCCAAATTGTAAATAAGAGGCTATTTAAGTGCACAATCATGTTTCTTCATATCGGATATGGTTATGCGCGTTTTAGGTGATGGAAAGCCTGATCTGACACATGGGTGAAGATAAATGTCACGCGCTGATATCAACAATGACAGTTGCATGACGTCATTGTGTAAATAAAAGCGCAAAACGTAAGTAATTGGCGACTTCAATGCGCAAAATATAAATGCAAGAAAACAATCAATCATGGGTATCTTGTTCAGATAGGGAAATCCCAACCCTCGGTATAATTGTTTCAATCGGAGCCGAGGTTCCGATAAAAAACAATTATACCTCGTGTTGGAATTCCCGATCTTCATCGGATACCCATGACAGATTATTACAATATTGAATAGATGTATACCTATCTTACACTGCTGAATGGAATTTACGAAACCATGACTATTACAGACGCCGGATGAAAATGGTATACACACTATTCAACTGGCAATACATCCTCCGGGTGCGACATCAACGGCCAATGTTAAACGTACGGACTCGTATATTTATCGGAATAGTAAAGTTGCAGATGACCTCTAGCTCTTCTTGAACAATGTCTACCTTTCTGCAATATCCGAGATGGTCAGACAAACGAGCATGAATGCAGAAACAAAAGGATGAAAATACAAATATATAAATAACATTTGGATGCGATTATTCTGTGAAATCATAATATGAATTTGTTTAGGCTTACGACCAACCTGATTGGGATGACATTTAAATAGGTCGGATATAACCCATCGGGGGCTTTTGTTTTTATTAATGTCGAAAACATTTAAACAATTAAAACCGCATAGTAACGTTAGTCAGTTACCCATGCGAGGAATACATATACACATACCGACCACGGTGCAAATGGACTCTTTGCCATTTTACACAGGAACTCGAGCCTCGACTTTCTTAAGGGTTTAAATAAGTAAATTGGATGTTTATAACGACGGGATGCCATTAGTAGTTGCTAACATTATCAAAACAATACAAAAATAATACACATAAACCGCTAAAAAGTAATTCGTTAATTTAAAAGTGGTAACCGGAATTAGATTTTCTGGAAGAGAAAGTCACCTGATTTTCCGTTTCCGGGACTCAAATGTAGGCTGTTTTTTTACGCACTCGTAGAAATGTGTGTCACTGTGTGTGTGTGTATTGTATGATGATGACTTGAATGTTTAATGCACATGTGATCGGAGACATGACTGGAAAATCGCACCCTCTGCACCACCACTTAAAGGCCCTTTCCATAACGGATAACTAAATTATAACCATATATCATTGCAAAGAGAATCACTCAATCATGCATGATTTTGACACAAGATTTAAAAAAAAATTTGTTTTAGTAAGGAGAAACTCAAAGAAGAACAATACAAAAAGTTGTTTCTATTAATTGCGGATATGCTCATAAGTATTCAAGAAATGACGTCATTGTTACGGCCTCATTTCCACGAAAGTCGTTGCCCGATCATTAATAAACAAACATGACGACACTAAAGTGCTTTGGGAAGGCAAATCAACGGCAAATCCTATGAAACATTAATTGTAGCGTTTACACGCGTTTGTGTCGACTCAGAAATAGCGATGCCTGTTTAATTCGACAAACTGTTGCACTCTAAAATCGATGGTATCATCCATTTTCATAATATCGCCCATGGAATCACAAGGTCACATGGATTAGCAATTGATGATAAAGATATATGATTAAAGTGTACTCCATGTTAGATCTAGTGGCGCACTACATTTCAAATAAAGTTGTGTGGTTGTCAATTGCTTTTCAAAGGTTTGGCAAGAATAAGGCCACTGTCAGTCTTTTTTCCTTATATAATTGGTACTGAAAAACGGTACCATTCCCAGTGGCACAAAAGTATTTTTGCTCCCAATTGGGGTGAAACAATTCCCAATCCATTTTAGTTGTATATATTTTTTATATATTTAATATACTGAAGTAACCTTAAACAGAAGAAGGGGGAAATGCATTCTTTTCGGAGAGCGTAAAGAAATACTTCAAGGGAATGTATACATGGTAATGTGTTTGCAAAGTATTTTAGCGTGCAATATTAGTTTTGTTTCATATTAAAACGTATCAATTTAAGGTAAAGAACAAACCCAATGTTACCAATTGAATGGGTACCGGTATTTAACCCTAAAACTGTTTAAGAGACACACAGCAGTCTTGATTTTTGACAAAAACTCACGGCGTTATTTTTTCTACACAACTTACGTTTTTTCAATCATTAAAATTAATCATCCAGGATAGTTTAAAGCAGTTTGTCTTCGCAAAGTATTAAATGTTGATTTATATATTGCAACAATAATGTATTTAATCATGTGGCAGAATAAGAAGCAAACAAGGAAATCAAAAGTGTAATTAAATATATACAAGCAGGTTTAAAATTAAAATGACAAAATACTAAGACTTTGAGACACATATATTAGTGGTTGATCATAGTGTGTCCCGTTAATCCAAATCGAAATAAAAGTCTCTGATTTGTTCTGAACGATGAATTATCACGTAGCGTACAGCATGACCGTTAACGTAACATACTGTACTCGCGGATTGCCTAACTGACAGTCAGCCTATTAACGTAACATACTGTACACGCGGATTGCTTAACTGACAGTCACCCTATTAACGTAACATACTGCACACGCGGATTGCTTAACTGACAGTCACCCTACTAATGTTACATACTGTACACGCGGATTGCTTAACTGACAGTCAGCCTATTAACGTAACATACTGTACACGCGGATTGCTTAACTGACAGTCAGCCTAATAACGTAACATACTGTACTCGTGGATTGCTTAACTGACAGTCAGCCTATTAACGTAATGTACACGCGGATTGCTTAACTGACAGTCACCCTATTAACGTAACATACTGCACACGCGGATTGCTTAACTGACAGTCACCCTACTAATGTAACATACTGTACACGCGGATTGCTTAACTGATAGTCAGCCTAATAACGTAACATACTATACTCGATGATTGCTTAACTGACAGTCAGCCTATTAACGTAACATACTGTACACGCGGATTGCTTAACTGACAGTCAGCCTAATAACGTAACATACTGTACTCGTGGATTGCTTAACTGACAGTCAGCCTATTAACGTAATGTACACGCGGATTGCTTAACTGACAGTCACCCTATTAACGTAACATACTGCACACGCGGATTGCTTAACTGACAGTCACCCTACTAATGTAACATACTGTACACGCGGATTGCTTAACTGACAGTCAGCCTAATAACGTAACATACTGTACACGCGGATTGCTTAACTGACAGTCAGACTAATAACGTAACATACTATACTCGATGATTGCTTAACTGACAGTCAGACTATTGACGTAACATACTGTACACGTGGATTGGTTAACTGACAGTCAGCCTAATAACGTAACATACTGTACACGCGGATTGCTTAACTGACAGTCAGCCTTTTAACTAACATACTGTACTCGTGGATAGCTTAACTGCCAGTCAGCCTATTAACTAACATAATGTACTCGTGGAATGCTTAACTGACAGTCAGCCTATTAACGTAACATACTGTACTCGTGGATTGCTTAACTGACAGTCAGCCTATTAACGTAACATACTGTACACGCGGATTGTTTAAAAGACAGTCAGCCTATTAACGTAACATACTGTACTCGTGGATTGCTTAACTGCCAGTCAGCCTATTAACGTGACTTACTGTACTCGTGGATTGCTTAACTGACAGTCAGTCTATTAACCTAACATGCTGTACTCGTGGATTGCTTAACTGACAGTCAGCCTAGTAACGTAACATACTAAACACGCGGATTGCTTAACTGACAGTCAGCCTAATAAGGTAACATACTGTACACGTGGATTGCTTAACTGACAGTCAGCCTAATGACGTAACATACTGTACACGTGGATGGCTTAACTGACAGTCAGCCTATTGATGTTAAACAAACGTACACGTGGATTGCTTAACTGATAGTCAGTCTAATAACGTATCATAATGTACACGTGGATTGCTTAACTGACAGTCAGCCTACTAACGTATCATACTGTACACGTGGATTGCCTAACTGACAGCCAGCCTAATAACATAACATACTGTACTAGTGGATTGCCTAACTGACAGCCAGCATAATAACATAACATACTGTACTAGTGGATTGCCTAACTGACAGCCAGCCTAATAACATAACATACTGTACTAGTGGATTGCCTAACTGACAGCCAGCATAATAACATAACATACTGTACTAGTGGATTGCCTAACTGACAGCCAGCATAATAACATAACATACTGTACACGCGGATTGCCTAACTGACAGCCAGCCTAATAACGTAACATACGGTACACTCGGACTGACAGTCAGCCTATTAACGTAACATAGTATACTCGCGGATTGCTTAACTGACAGTCAGCCTAATAACATAACATACTGTACTCGTGGATTGCCTAACTGACAGCCAGCATAATAACGTAACATACTGTATTAGTGGATTGCCTAACTGACAGCCAGCCTAATAACATAACATACTGTACTCGTGGATTGCCTAACTGACAGCCAGCATAATAACGTAACATACTGTATTAGTGGATTGCCTAACTGACAGCCAGCCTAATAACATAACATACTGTATTAGTGGATTGCCTAACTGACAGCCAGCCTAATAACATAACATACTGTATTAGTGGATTGCCTAACTGACAGCCAGCCTAATAACATAACATACTGTATTAGTGGATTGCCTAACTGACAGCCAGCATAATAACGTAACATACTGTATTAGTGGATTGCCTAACTGACAGCCAGCCTAATAACATAACATACTGTATTAGTGGATTGCCTAACTGACAGCCAGCCTAATAACATAACATACTGTATTAGTGGATTGCCTAACTGACAGCCAGCCTAATAACATAACATACTGTATTAGTGGATTGCCTAACTGACAGCCAGCATAATAACGTAACATACTGTATTAGTGGATTGCCTAACTGACAGCCAGCCTAATAACATAACATACTGTATTAGTGGATTGCTTAACTGACAGTCAGCCTATTAACGTAACATACTGTACTCGTGGATTGCTTCACTGACAGTCAGCCTATTAACGTAACATTCTTTACTCGTGGATTGCTTAACTGACAGTCAGCCTAATGACGTAACATACTGTACACGCGGATTGCTTAACTGACATAAACAAATACAGAAACATGGTTTAACCGACAGTCAGCCTATTAACGTAACATTCTGTACTAGAGGATTGCTTAACTGACAGTCAGCCTATTAACGTGACATACGGTACTCGTGGATTGCTTAACTGCCAGTCAGCCTAATATCGTTACATACTATACACGCCGATTGCTTAACTGACATTCAGCCTATTAACGTGATATACTATACTCGTGTATTGCTTAACTGCCAGTCAGCCTAATATCGTAACATACTGTACACGCGGATTGCTTAACTGATAGTAAGCATAATAACGTAACATGCTGTACACGTGGATTGCTTAACTGACAGAAACACATACAGAAACATGGCTTAACTGACAGTCAGCCTATTAACGTAACTTACTGTACACGCGGATTGCTTAACTGACAGTCAGCCTATTAACCTGACATACTATACTTGTGTATTGCTTAACTGATAGTCAGCCTAATATCATAACATACTGTACACGCGGATTGCTTAACTGATAGTCAGCCTAATAACGTAACATACTGTACACGTGGATTGGTTAACTGGCAGTCAGCCTAAAGACGTAACATTCTGTACTCGTGGATTGCGTAACTGACAGTCAGCCTAATAACGTAACATACTGTACACGCGGACTGCTTAACTGACAGTCAGCCTAATAGTGTAACATACTGTACACTCGGACTGACAGTCAGCCTAATAACGTAACATACTGTACTCGCAGATTTTTTAACTGACAGTCAGCCTAATAACATAACATACTGTACTCGTGGATTGCTTAACTGACAGTTCTGATGGAAGTAGAAATAAGCAGGCCGCAATTACATATTTCCAGTTTTTTAAAGCATTCAACGAAACAAATATGAATAGCAGGGATTCATTATTTAACTGGGGTTTGCGTTCTGTCATACCACTCCGCAATTATAATGATACACACCTAGACGTTACGGTCAGTTGCATGCGCTCTGTCGTACCGTTTATATGACACTCCGCAATTACAATGATATACACCTAGACGTTACAGTCAGTTGCATGCGCTCTGTCGTACCGTTTATAAGACTCCGCAATTATAATGCTATACAACTATACGTTACGGTCAGTTGCATGCGTTCTGTAGTACCGTTTTTATGACACTCCGCAATTATAATGATATACAACTAGACGTTACGGTCAGCTGTAGGCCCTCTGTCGTACCGTGTATATGACACTCAGAAATTATAATGATATACAACCTAACGTTACGTTCAATTGCATGCCCTCTGTTGCACCGTTTATATGACACTCCGCAATTATACTGATATACACCTAGACGTTACGGTTAATAAGTATGAAACATAAATACATTTAATATATATAAGACTGTTGCCTTTTCCCTATGGAAGATATTGAGGAATATAAGACTATTGAAACTAATGTTGAAGGTGCATCGGAGTTTAGGGAGGTAGTGGGGGAAATAAGTGGCTAGCTGATTATTTTCCCCTCCCGACTTGTTTAAGGCATAAGTAAACATTAAAATGAAATACATGTCATATATGTTAAACTGTTCTCTCCCCTATGTAATAGACTAAGGAATATAAAACTATAAACACAAATTATGTTTGGAGGTGCAGGGTGGGTGTGGGTGTGGTGGGGTTGGGTGAATTATTGGCTAGCTGAGGCTAGCTGAGTCTTATCCGACACCCAGTTTGTTAACACATATATAAACACTAAAACGAAATACATTTATACATGTTAGACTGTTCTCTCTCCGCTATGGAAGAGCTTGAGGAATGTAAGACTAACATAATTAGTTGTGATGGTGCTGGGGGATGAGTGAGGGGGGAATGATTTGCTAGTTGATTTCTTTCCCCCTCTCAACATTTACAATAAATACTGATAAAGGTGATCCTTTGAGAGCATCAAACATTAAGAGAATAAAGCAGCAGACTCGGTTTTATTGAGTCTGTTCATGAGAAGTAATGAAATAAGCAACACTTCTCACGCCCCCTAGCACCAGCTTAAGCGGTATTCTACTTCAAAGCCACCCAAATTGGGCTCGTTGGTCCCAAAGGACCAGTAAAAAATAACACTACTGATTCGTAGCACGGGGAGACATTTTACAGCCGCCACACTGCACTAAACGAACGCTAGTGTGAATGTTAATAAATACTGATAAAGGTGATCCTTTGAGAGCATCAAACACAATTAAGAGAATAAAGCAGCAGACTCGGTTTTATTGAGTCTGTTCATGAGAATTAATGAAAGAAGCAACACTTCTCACGCCCCCTAGCACCGGCTTAAGCGGTATTCTACTTCAAAGCATACACATACATACACAATAATTCAAATACATTTAATATATGTTAGAATGGTCCCTCTCCCCTTATGGACGCGGTTGAGGAATATAAGATTCATTAAGATAGTGTTGAAGGTGCAGGGTGGTGTAGGTGGGATTGGAGATAAATAGCTAATATTTTTATTGTTGTATATTCCGCAGTACATTTCATGGGGGGAGAGGGATCGGTCTAACATAATATTCCCACCAATACACACAGCTTCCCACACCTAAGTTCACATAATATATTCCTCAGTATTTTCCATATGTGGAGAAGGAAAAGTTACCTATATCCTTTTTTAATCTATTTTGTTGTTTGTGTTAAAAACACTGTGAGTGTAATATATCACATATAACAAAGTTTGACAGCCCTCCGTTGATGCTACTTTCCCTGTCCGATCATTTTTATATTTCTTTCTACACATAATATTCTGAGCAGATGTTTGCAAAGTCAACTCAGAGAGAACATAACAACAAGAATATAGATTTTAAAAAAATGTAAGGGTGTGGGTGGGGGGTAAATTAGCTAGCCAATACTTTTCCCACGGGAAACTGTCAACGATGGGGTGGAAAACAGTTGGCTAGCCAATTTCTTTTCCGTGGAAACAATTGGCTAGCTGATTCTTTCCCCGGGGAAACTTTTAGCAAGTGGCAAATAATTCCCTGTTACATCGGGAACATAGTCAGTTATATACACGTATCTGTGAAGAAAGGGGCATGCTTAGGAGCAATACATATACAGGACATATACGATACTGTTTTTCTCCGTGAAACTACTTGTTAAAGGCCCGGTTACATTCAGTAAAAATACATCCTATACTGTTTATTAAACATTATAGAAATAATACAAATATTAATATAAAATTTGTTGTTCGTAATATTGTTTGATTGTTTAATATGTAGTGTATATAAACAATAATATTCTGATAGTTTGATGGTAATGATGATGTTCCGTATATAAGGTGGGTTTAAATATACAGTTTTTTTATTACACATGTTTACTAGCTTAAATTGATGCACAGTCAGCAACATATCCGCTTTTACAGTTCGCCATTACGCTTTCCTCTTTAATTGTACGATGACCGGACAGGCTTTGGACCCTATGAGGACGCCTACCTAAAGCCCATTAGGACAGTGTCGTATGATGTTTGTCCGCGGTCTTGTCTTGTCGTGCCCTCAATGGTGTATTCCCTTGATGCTCTGGCTTCTGTCAAGTCATCGAGTACCTTCATTGTGGCTTTCTAGGCTTTTTTTTGTATTTATATATAAACGAGCATCTAGGTGTTTTACTTATATTGGCTTTTAACGCTGCCTTGTTGGTTAGAGAATATTTCATGGCGGGGATTTCTTTACTTAGACCGTCCTGTTTAATTGAGATGACAATAGGGTAAGTGTGAGGTTTGGTGCACCCTAGAACCCGGTTTAAATACCCAGTGGCCTTTTAGGCCACTTACCGTTCCAAGGCGGAGCCCTATTATCAACCCTTTTGTGTTTGTGATGTCGTTTGCATTTCTGTATTACTTTTGCCTTCTCGTTTGTCTGTTTGCGTGTTTGTTTATGTGTTTTGTGGTTGACTGTCGTCATTGAATGCTACTTTCCCTGTCCGGCTTTTATATCTTTCCCTTTTTATGAACATATTAATGCCAGTTATTAGACTCCACACAGTTTGTATGGCATATGGTGATGATACACTCGTTTTTTCTCGATAAAACTTTTCTACATCGGAATTAGGATCATATACAGTGTTAGCGTACTTCAACTGGTATAGTGTTAGTAGACATTTGGTAATATCTTTCTTAGTAGAAATAAATATATTGCATGTAAATAAAATAAATAGTAAGATTAGAACGTTTACGGAATTCCTTACGGTGGTCCCGCCTTAATTATATTAAGCGATGGGAAAGGTTATTATATTTAGCAGGATAAAAGAAATTACTTGAAATAATGCCATAACCAGTTTAAAGTTACCTCTTCAACGTTTTAATTTTACAATATGCAGACTTTTATGCCGAAATAAAGGTCCGCCCAACCCCGTTTTCGCTTCTTGGAAAAGGGATTGGATAGGGTATGATAGTTAATACTCGGAACACGTAATGCAGTATCCTGAGGAGCCCTTCAAGTAAAACAATAAATCAATTTAATGAGCTGATTTTTATTTTTCTTAAATATTGTGTTTTTCTCTACTAGCTTACAACATTATGTTTTCCTCAGTCATTCAAAGAGACACACCTCAATCTTGATGTATTTAAGTCGCCGTGTCCTCTTAACGTTTTATTCATAACTTGCATTTATGCAAATGGAATATAAATAGTACAGAGCAAATTGTTTTGTTGTTTGGATTTTGCAAACTGTTAAATTTATTCTACGATATATGTAAGGTTATGATAGAAAAATAAAAACATGTGTTTATAATAATTATATGCAAGCAATTTTATTATATTTATAAAATAAGGCGCTAATTGTAATGCAAGTTAACACATTGAAAAACGTAAACACTTCAAGATCTCATGGTAACATGTTAAATGAATATATTAAAAACACTAAGAAAATAATATTACCAGCTTACATTCGACTTTTTAACATGATATTGGATGCAGATCATTTAACGAACGTTTGACTTCAATGCCCGGTATATCCACTGATTTGAATAACTACAGACCAGTTCAGTTTGACCTTAAGGTGTTTCTTAAAATCTTTTACCGCTATTATCAGACAAAGATTAAATAATTGATCGAGAACAACGCTATTTTCTAAGAAAATCACTCAAGTGTTAGAAAACATTACTCGTTTATTGATCATATATTTGTAATGCAGTCTCTTTTAAAGATTAGATCCATGTTTGATACAGTCAATGCATGTCTTAATTCATGTGGAATGAACATTCTTTGATATTTCAATCGGTCAGAACCAAGGGAATATTCTATCAACGATTATGTTTTCTGTATTCATAGAATATGTTTAACTGTTTTTCTTAGACAGAATCGATAGTGGCTTATCTCCTCTCCTAATGATATCACATTTGTACTACTATTGCTTTTTTGCAGATGATATGGTAGTACAGGGATCACGCCCAGATGACCTTCAGCAAAGTATTAAGGTTTACAAACACTAACGACATCGTATTTCTTTCGATAAATATGGGCTAGTAACGGTAGTTTCCGCGACCAGCCTCGTCATCACTGTTGGTGAGCCGTGTAAAAATAGAACAACATCTTTATAAGATACGGTAAAACTGTTTACCGCCATGCTGTTTGTATTCCTATGGGTATTAACTTTGCGCCACTTGTCGCAGATTTGTTTTTGTATTGCTATGAAAAAGATTTTATGTTGAGTATGTCACCTGCTAGCCCGAGTGAAGTTATTGACATATTCAATGTTGATAATCTGTTCATTGCTCATATGGTTACCAACATGTATCCACCAGAGCTCACGTTGAATAAAGTCAACAGTTCGGATACTGAAGCAGCAATCTTCGACCTTCATCTTTCAATTACTAACGAGTTCATACATACTACAATATATAATAAGATAGATAAATTTAACTTTAACATCGTTAACTATCCACACCTGCATGGGGATGTACCTCATGCTACATCATACGGGGTTTATATCTCTCAGCTCATTCGTTTTGCTAGATATTGTACTGATGTTATATACTTCAATGATCGATATAAAGTTATTACAAATCAACTTCCTCAGAGGGTTTTTGTTATATCAAACTACGTAGATCATTCTCAAAAATCAAACCGCCGCAACTACAACCTGCCGGAGAAGTACAACATCAACTTTAAAACACTTCTGCGACTAGGAATATCACAAACATTATTTTATTGAGATATGGTCTAAATATAGATAAAACAATCGAACAGAAAGGGCAGCATTCAAGGACAAATTTAACCACAAACACACAAAGAAACCAAGAACACATTTAAAGAAATATAAAAAGATCGGACAGGGAAAGTAACATTCAAGGAGGACAGTCAACCACACAACACAGAAACAAACACGCAAACAGACAAACCAGAAAGCAAAAGCAATAATAAATGCAAACGACATCACAAAAACAAAAGGGTTGACAAGAGGGCTACCGCCTTGGAACGGTCAGTGGCAAAGTAGGCCACTGGGGGTTTAAACCGGTTCTAGGGTGCACCAAACCTCACACTTACCCTACTGTCATCTCATTAAAACAGGACAGTGTAAATAATGTAATCCCCGCCATGATCTGTTTCTCTAACCAACAAGGCAGCGTCAATAGGCAATATAAGTAAAACACAAATATGCTCGTGTAAATATAATACAAAAAAACAATAGCCTAGAAAGCCACAATGAAGGTACTCAAAATATGAATACAAGGCCAAATAAGACATCACAAACACAAAAGGGTTGACAATAGGGCTACCACCTTGGAACAGTCAGTGGCAAAAAAGGCCGCTGGGGGTTTAAACCAGGTTCTAGGATGCACCAAACCTACCGTCAACCCAATTAAACGGGACCGTGTACATACAGAAATCCCAGCCATGAACTATTCTCTAAACAACAAGACAGCATTAACTAGGCAATATAAGTAAAACATAGAGATGCTCGTGTATATATAAATGAAAAAAAACACAGCAGCCTAGAAAGCCACAAAGAAGGTACTCAATGACTTGACAGAAGCCAGAGCAATACGAGAATAAACTATTGAGGGCACGACAAGACAAGACTGTAGACAAACATCAAACGTCACCGTCCTGTTTGGTTTTAGGTAGTCGTCATTATAGGGTCAACAGCCCGTCCGGTCATCGCACAATCAAAGAGGAAAGCATAGTGGCGTACTGTAAATGGGCCCACCACCAAGCATGCAGTGCGTTGCAAAATGATAGGGTCATAACCTCGTTTGATAAACATTTTAACAAGTTTAAAATCTCCGAAATATAAAGGGATCTGGCGGGATTCCTGACTACTTTAAAAAACTAATCGGGAAGTTCGTCAGATACGATGTTTTAGTATTACTACGCACTGCATGTTAGTGATTGACCACTCTACAATCACTACGGTTCACTTTTACCGACTGGACAACCTCTTGGGACTCTATGATTGCACCTACTGAAACCCCGACCGAGGGAGGTAGGTGTATGACATTTCGTCCCATGGGTTTTCTGCTCGTACCCTAGATTGGTTTTCTCTTTGGCTGCAACTGCTGTGGTTGTGCAGTACAATCCTGGATACATCCTGAGATGTTTCTTATTGTGTATTTAATATAGCTTTACAACAACATATTATTGTTTCTTTTGTTATTTTCTCTTGTTCTGGGCGTTATTGTTAGAGAATTCCATTTGATGGGATGTAGAATTTTTACACTGTATTGTCTATTTGGTCTCTGAAGACAGGATAATAGCAAGGATTGTGTACACATCAACTCGAATCAAGCCAGCCTGTTGCCTACTGACCGTTCAAAGTCGGTAACCCTCTCTTCACCACCCTTTCTGTTATATTTTGTCTTTTTCATGAATAATTAATTAAATATTGCTCTTTGTTTGTAGTACAGCGCGGACCTACGGTGCCATTGCGTTTGACGCTTCGATTTCCATAGGATCCATTATCTTATAACGCATTTAGTATGAAGTTTCTGGATTCCCTACGCCTTGCATTGCGTTTCACTGCTGTTCTTGCTTTGTTAATGTATACATTATAGCCGAACGCTACTGTTCTGCCATTACTATCGTATGTGTTATTTGTGATATCATTTTAACCTCATTACCATTTCCGTATATAACGTTATTTCATTGGACGGTGACTAACACAGGCCGTCGTTATCAAAACGTTTGTACATGCATGCATTGTACTTTGAGGAAATACTTTCATGCCTGACAACCATACTATTTATCATCTTAAATTTAAATAGGTTTCTGTTTCGCCATCTTATAGGTGTGTAACAATTGTGTGGGGACATGTAGACTGTTTAAATTACAAAGTTATGCAACTAATCCCACTTTAAGTTTACATAAATTCGTTGTGCGAGATTCTTTTACACCTGCACAATCTCCATACAAAAACAATTAATTGTTCATGTTTAATGATGTGTGTATTAATTTTCCCTTAATGCTCTTTTAGACTTGACTGAATAACACTCGTGAACTAAAAACAAAACAAAGCCATACATATCTTTAATTTTCGACTTCAAGTTGCGCTTGAAATAGTGTGCAAATAAAGCAGATACTCTAATCAGACAGAACGTGTAGCATTTAAAAATGGCAGACACCTAACACTTTACGTCATTTTCAGAATATTTACACATTTTACACATTTTAATTTCAAAAACGTTGCATGAACATTTGTTTGAGGAACGAACTTTCATGCGCGAAAGCAGCGGACGCAGTTGTTTAGCCGTTTCTCTGAGATAGATAATAGGTAAATTAAATCAATAGGTAAATGTTATACTGGCGGAGACTGTGGATATCTTTGTCGGAATATAAAACATGTCAATTATTTTTCTCTTAAATATTGCATTAATCAGTAAACTATAGAGACCATTTGTTCCATGTTCGTTTAAAAAACATGTAAAATATTTATATTTAAATTACATTAGGATCAATCAACTATGTCTCTCGCGACTCTACTCTCAAAGCATGCAATCAGATATCATGCTATTTATGTCGTGTACATGTATCTAATTCCCTAGGTATAGTAACATATAGTACCTATATTTCGTTTCACAATAGTGTTCTTTCTGCCGTGTGGCGACCGTAGAAAGTCTCACCGTACATCCAATCAATATTGTTATCTTTTCATCCCACAGGGATTGTATGACATTCATTGATTAAGTTTTTCCTTAACTCATGTGTTGACGGTTTTGTGCTCATCGACATTTTGGCCCGTTTTATTAGGGTTTCCCTTAACTTTCCTCGTGATCTAGTATTGGACACTGTTGTCGAGTTTTGGATCTCTTTTAACCGTCCGTAAATTTATCAATATTATTTCTTATGGAATGTTGATACGATAATATTTCGTATCTCCAATATCTATTAATTGGCCCTTATTTCGATTTTCTCAGAATGGTATTACTTTCTGTTCTTTGTTTTTGTGTGTGTTTGTGGTTGACTGTCGTCCTTGGATGCTGCTTTTCCTGTTCGATTTTTATATATATAACAAATTATTTAGTTTTTAGAAATGTTAACCGAAAAGTTATATACATGTACATGTTCCATCAGTTTGTCCAATGCCATATTCTCAAAACAAACATTTGTTTAGTACATGGTATACGCTTCATTTAATAAATCAGCCTGTTTATATTATGCCATATATGATGAGCGGGACTTAAGGATCATCGATACCAAGGGCCTACGTATCATAGTGTCGATGTGGTTCACGTCACAGAGTTTTGATCTAGAACAATATAAACCCGGTAGCATTTTGTTTCTATCCGGTATGGGTTGTTATGTATAAAGAACGATTTCTAAATATTGAACATAATCCAAAAAATATATATCAAATCTTGTATTCTAAGCATCAACTGATAACCGTATTCCGTACAATGCATGCTGTTTTTAATAATGTAAATGTGGTGTTGGTACCTATCGTTACATTAGCATAATATTGCAGCGCTGTTTCGAATGTTTTCTAGCATTTAAAATGACGTCTTAACGGTTAACGGACGTGAGTAAAATGGCGTCCTAAGATATATTAATAAGACATGTGTTGCCCGCTCAATAATCAATCGACATTGAGTATCTTAATAGGCTATGTTAGATAGAATTAACAAGAGCTCTCTTTCGTAGCAAGGACACATTAACATGTGACAATGTCCAAAGTTCGTACGTATTTGAATAACCAACTGTTTGTCTATCAATGGAAAAATTAAAACAAACTTCTTGGCAAGTCCACATATTAATGATGGTCTCACATGTCTTTAGAACAACACGAATAATGTCAGTCCTTGAATAACATACGTTCATCCTTAACAAGATTCCTGTAAAGTGTTTTACATTGAATGAGTTCTGTTCGCGATTTCTATTTTAACTATTTTCAGGTAATAAACTATGTGTCGAATTTTAGACATTTTTTTTATATTCCCCTCTCCCCCGTCCTACAAAATCTTGACTTCCTTTCTTAAGGAGGTTGGCTCGGAAAGGACGTAGTTCCGAGATTTTGTTTTTAGAACTGATATGTAAGCTTCTTTGGTACCATTTATCTACAAACTCATCAGAAAAGGGTAGGTCATCGCACTATTTTTTCCACTAGACGTCTTTGAAGAAGACACATATTTCTAACTCCAAGGTTTCACTAAAAAGAGAAAAAATAGAGTCATTGAACATATTCACAATTGTTTCATAACATTACATTTTATTGAAAAACAATGATTACTTTTCGGTAAATATATGCATATCTTTCAAAAAACACACAGACATTTGACTTTAAAAAGCAAACATATATGGACCGTACCAAAGCCATTTTTGTTTAGCTAAACAATAATTCAAGATAATTCAAGATAAAATGTACGTTATAATGCTCAACTTGTTTTAAACTTGCACATGATATTTCATTCAAAACACGTACAAATATATAGGAATCAGGCTTCTAATGTTTTTTTATTAAAAATTCTTTCAAACAAGTTGGAGTTATTTTGACATTAAATACATCATACCATATTCCACGTTAAAATGTGATGTCATATCCATCACTGTACATTAATATCATAGCAAGACAAGTACCAAGTACCAATTACTAATCGGCTTCGTGAAAAATAATGACGTCATTGTTTCATTTTTCGGTAGAATAAGCCTAATCTGTTTTTAATAGCATAGATTCGATACAACTTTTCAAAATAGAAAACAGGTAGGTTGCAGAACATAATCATAACTAAATTCAAAGAATTCTTATCCACTTCATATGTTGTGTTTTGTCCTATGTATCGAATATTTCTTCCAGTGTGTGGTACTGTGATGGACTTCAATGTCATTACATTTCAATGCTATGTTTTTCCTCTTCTAATAGCACTACACATGGAGATATGCGACAATATACACAGATAATGTACATTTGCATCAATTAATACAGAAGATATTCCTATATTTGTTTGAAGAATCACCACAATAAATTAATATTTGACTATTGTTTTGCTGTACTTAGTGGCCTGTCATTATCTGTAAATCATAATACATTATAAATGTATGTTTCAACTCGTTCGTCAGTCAGGTTATATATTTAATGATACCACTCTTCACAGCCGGAGGTTCAAAATTATTTATGACAAATGAATCTCGTACTTGTACGAACAGATTTACAAAAAAATGATTTCTAATGTAAATTTGACCAATACAGATATCGAATCCGTTGGCGAGTACCTAAACATTTCAAAAAATCAAAACACTGATATGGACGTGTGTGGATTCAACTGGAAAGCGTAAATCGATGTTTTATCATCGGAGACATCAATACCAGAAAATCAATAGTTATTAGACTTATTTTCAGACATATAATATTTATACAAAGTTCAGAAGAAATCCATGCGCGCGTCACTCACCTCTTTGATACGTTTGTACTAGTTAATGTACTACTAGAGCGAATCGACACGGATTCATCAACGGCTTCAAATCCACCTATGTCGAACACCTTGGTCCCTAAGGACCAGTACAAATAACACTTATGTTCCGTAGCGCGAGGATACTTTTTACAGCCGCCACACTGCACTAAATGAACGCCGCAGTGGATGGTAGTACATACTTATAAATGTGATCCTTTAGAAGCAACAAACATAACCAAGATAATAAAGTAACATACTCGGTTGTATTGAGTCTGTTCATGTTAGGAAATGAAAGAAGCAAATATTATCATGCCCAATAGGACCGGCCGAAGCAAATCCATCTATGTCGAACTCCTTGGTCCCAAAGGACCAGTACATATAACACTACTGTTCCGTAGCACGGGGAGACATTTTACAGCCGTCACACTGCACTAAACGAACTCCAGTGTGAATATTAATAAATTTTATAGGTACAAAAACTCGCTATTACCCGGTTTTCAATGCCCAAATTGACAATTCAGTGTAAATAAAAGTAAGTCCCTTCAATTGTAAATCCCTGACAGTAAAGTCCAGAGAAATAAGCAAATAGTACACTTAAATGTTTTTTGTAGAGATATATAACTAGCAGGGAGTGTCGCCTGCCCTGTGCTTATTTCAGCAGCAAGTACAATCTAACTGTAATGTTTGAATGCCTTACTGAACAGTTTTTGTTAAAGTGTTAACGTTTATAAAAATGGGCATACATCTGATATTCCTTCGGTTAAGATGTATTTGTGAAGTTTCATAAACACAGGTCAAATAATTTCAAGTTATAGCCAGTTATGATCTTGGTTAGGCTGCAGGTTAAGGTTTTAGGGAAAAGGGGCATAACTCTGCTGAAATGAAAGTTAGAGTTATTGGTCCTGGGTAACAATATTATTTGTGGTAAGATAAATAGGTGTATGAAATTTCATGAACATAGGTCAACAAGTGTTTAAGTTATGTCCATTTAAAAGGGGCATAACTCTGTCCGAATGGATGTCGGAGCTATTGGTCATGGGTATCGATATTGTGTGTGGTAAGATGAATAGGTGTGTGCAGTTTCAAGAATATAGGTTAATACTTATTAGGTAATGGCCAGTAATGAGCCTGGTTAGGTTGCAGGTTATACTTTTACTCTGTCGAAATGAACGTCAGAGTTACTGCACATATGTAGCTGTATTCCTTGGGTAAATATACAAATGTCTAATTTTGGATACATCCGGAGGTGTTTCTAATGTTATTTTTTATATATATCTTTACAATAACATATACGTGTATCGTTTCCTAATTTCTCTGGATGTGAACTTTATTGTTAGAGATTTCCGTTTGATGGGATCTCAGCTAGCATGCTAACGTTGTACCAACGTTGGCTCGACGTCAGCTTCAACGTTGGTCCAACGTTGTATATCGACGTCGGCCCAACGTAAGTTTGTCCAGCTGCCCCAACGATGCAGCGATGTTGTCCCAAACGTTTTACCAACGTTGGGCCAGCGCTTCAACGTGGGATTAACGTTATACAACAACGTTGGGCCGGCGTTATCTTTTCCAGTCTTTTAAAGTTGAATATTTCACCTATATACAACATTTTTATATTTTAATTTAATTTCTTTCTCATGCATCAACGTGATGGACAGTTCCATTCACTTCGAGCTGCATGGTGGAAATGTAGCAAACCTGTTCTTCTTCATAAAGAACGTGGCCATATCGTGATATTTTTATACATTTATTATAACTTTAAAACTGGTTTCTTTATATTGATATATTCAGTATGTTTATATAGCTATTAGCAGAATTATCTATTTATATATAATGAAAGAGTTAAAACACATTTAAAAGATTAAAACTAAAGTCATCAAAAAGGGAATGTATGTTTATATAAAAAGATAATTACGTCCCTTTATGTCCAATTATGTCGTAACCCGACATTGCACCGACGTCTTATTTTCGACATCGCATCAACGTTGGCCAATGACGTTGTCTACAACATTGGACCAACGTTTATACAACGTTGGATTTCTGTATATATAAATACAAATAAACAATAGCATAGAAAGCCACAAAGAAGGTACTCAATAACTTAGAATGTTTTACTGTAAATGGGTCCACCACCAAGCATGCAGAGCGTTGCAAAATTATAGGGTCATAACCTCCTTTGATAAACCTAATATCTCGTTTAACAAAGATAGTATGAAGTGATCATGACCAAGGATCTTACGAAGTTTGTAAATCACGTGTAGTATAGTTAATCTGCGCTTTCTTTGTGGTACAGTGCGCAACGACAGTGCCATTGCGTTTATGTGCTGTAAATTCTATAGGACCATTGTTCTCATTATTAATATATCTTATATTATCCATTAAGACGTCATTGTAAACGATAGAAATCATTCACATGAACGCTGCAATACAGTGTATGCAAGTTAGAGTAACGCTAGATACCAACACCACATTTACATTATTAACAACAACATCGTGCTGAATATGTTCATCGTTTGATGCTGCGAATACACGTTTTAATATATGTTCAATATTTCGAAATTGTTTTATATTCATAACAACCCACACCGGATAGAAAAGGAAGATCTAACGGGTTTATATTGTTAGAGATCAAAACTCGGTGTTTGGAACATGAACCACATCGACACTATGAGACTTAGGCCCTTTGTATCGATGATCCTTAAGTCCCGCCCATCATTTATGTAAATGGCATAATATAAACAGGCTGATTGTTTACATGAAGCTTTTACGATATACTAAACAGATGTTGGTTTTGAGAATATGGCATGGGACAAACGGGTGTGACATGTATGTGTTATACCTTTCAGGTTAACATATTTAGTAACTAAAGTCGTGTATGTTACTATCTCTAGGGAAATAGACACAAGTACAAGACAAAGATAGCTCTTGTATATCTGATTGCAAGCTTTTAGAGTAGTCTCGCGAGAGACCTCATTAATTGATACAAGTGTAATATAGAGAGTTTGCACTGTAAAACCGTTTCTGTGTACGGAGACGGTCGTCATACTAGTAACGATTAACAATATTAAGAACTAATATAAATATAAATATTTTACAGGTTTCTAAAACGAAAATGGAAAAGTTGATCGCTATAGTCCAGTGAGTTTTGCAATATTTGAAGTGCTTGTTCCGCTATTGAAAATGTCATGGTTTGGTAAGATTGATTCTGATATATATCGGAAGAATCGCCACAACTGATGACGGCTTTGAAAGTTTATTATGTTCCACAGTAATGTTGACATTTTGAAAAATTGCGTGTTTTTTTCAAGCATTTTGGCGTGTCAATGAGAAACGGTTTGATCGAATTGTTTTCGGTTTTCGGTTTCGAGAACTACATTCATCTGCGGTCCTACAAGCCATAATTTGTGGATAATTCTCCGAATTTAACCAGTGAAGTTACTAATGATAGTTATCGACCAGATAAAGATCCAAACCTTGGTCTTTAACTGCAGTACTCTGGGATAATTTTTTATGAAAACTTAAAATATGTTTGATTTCAACAAATAACATGGACATTTATTTTATTTCATTATTATTTTTTTTTAATTTATATTTTTGACTTATTTAGTTTTTTTAATTATTTGTTTAGTTCCAAACACTGTTACAGCTAACTGTGCGGCCAATGACTTTATGTAAACTTTGAGTTGGCTTATTTGCCAAACTCTGTAAATTACACACGTCTAACCCTTACAATTCCAATATTTCGATTCAAAACGCATATAAGATAGTAAAACAGAAACATATTTAACATATTTAAAATTAAATAATAGATGGTTATCAAGAATGAAGATAGTTCCTAAAAATGGAGTTCATGTAGAAACCATTTGGTAACGACGTCACGTTTTAGACAACCTCCAATGAAATAACGTTATATAAAGAGATGCTAATGAGGTTAAAACGATAACATAAATAACACATACGATAGTAATGACAGAGCAGTGGCTTTCGGCTATAATGTATACATTAACACAGCAAGAACAACCGTGAAAAAACCATGCAATATTCCTGAGGATTAACCCTTACCCAGCTACATATATACTGAAACGCAAAAGAAACGCAATACGGGAATTTCCGCTATATATTGTATGTACAATATGCTGCTGTTAATCGAATGGTACATGACTACGTAAGATCTTTCCTTTCGGAAAAAAATACTAAAACAACACATAATACAGCAAAAAGAATTCCTTCAACATTTGATTATTGACAGAGTACGTGTTTGGCTCAAGTATGGGCGCCAACTTAGGATACAACACTTTGCAAACTCTTTACGTTAAATACAGTACTGAACTGGCTCAGTTTTTCAAAGAGGAACTTTAACATTTATGAATTTCTTGTTACAAGGTGTTTTTGTTTGCGACAGCCAATGAAACAACTCCAAATAAATATACGCAAATGGGTTGAATATAGTACACAAAGAACACATCAGATAATAATGTCAATACAATAGCATTCGTCTATACCGTAAACATTAACCAAAAAAACACAAAACAAGGCGATGTACGCAAGAATTAAGCCCAGTACATATTCCACCGTGCACAGACCAAACAACAAGGGTAAAAATAGGTATAAAAGTCAACATGAAATGTAGAATTCACAGAACATAGTCGACAAGAAACACGTATACAAAATAAACAATATGTATGAGGAAAAATACAAGCAATGAAAGCGACATAACATGGTTGCCAATATGGGTACCGACTTGGAACGGTCAGTGGCTCAACGTTCGCTGAAAGATTAAATCAGTTCACTCAAGGGAAACAAAAAAAAATATGATGATATGCTCAAGCAAAAAAACAAAAACCGATCGTTCCACAAGGAATCAATCAGTGTCTGATACTGATCGAATCGATCCTTATAATGTTATATGGTTTTAAATATGGTATGAATAATGTGGTGAAGGATATTAATCTACATGTAGTTCAACTTGTTCCCCTTTAAAGGCGGTCAAGATAAAAAATAACAACAACGATGGCGATGTTGAACTCGAAGAACTGATGGACCGCTACCCGAATCGTTCACCAATCCTCCTAACTCGCGACTACCCAACGTTCAAACATTTTAACTGGGCCTGTTTCCCTTCAGCTTGGACGTGGTCGCCGATCTGCCCTGCTGTGAAGCGGACTCTCTTCTCCGTGTTTTACCGGACGCCCTCGCCGCTGTCGGCCTTCGCCTTGCCACTCTATTTCCAGGCATTATTTGTGTGTAGCGATGATAGATGATACTATTACACTGTAGATTTGTTGGATTTGAACGTATAAATGTTCCGTCGTTATGCTTCCTACTAGTTATTACAATCGCCGAAAGAGGGCGCGCCTTCTAACTTTGACTTCACATGGAACATCGATTAAAGGAGATTCGGGCTTCCTAATGAATCAAAGTACTAACAGAACTACTAAGTATTAAGAGAACTACAAGTTGCAAAGTTAATAGATATAAATGCGATTATCGAATAAAAGTGTTCAGATAATCATTAATATTTCAGCGCAAATAAAGCACTAATGCCTCCATGCAGAAGATCTTTCATTGTGTCAACTATAAGTTTAATTTCACTCTCTGGACGGAGAATGAATTATATTGCATTCTGGGGAAATGATGATGATGGGTTCAGGTCAGTAACTGAATGAGTTGTTATGTTGTGTACAGGAGGTTGAGTTAAAATACTCTGCCTCTAAGATTCAGTATATGCCATGTCTTCAATCGAAGTATTATCACACTTAGATCAGAGAGATGTAACAACCGTTCAGCGTCAAATCACTGCTCGTTATCCGTTTGCAGGGCTTTCTTCTCAAAATGATCAGACAATGCCGTTGGGGGTGCCTCTTTGCGTTGTGTTTTTTTTGCTTGGATGTTGAAGCAGGTTTTGAGTTGTTAAGGTTTTCTTCTTTATGCAGTACAGGCGGATCCGTCCTTGAGCTAGTTCTGTTTCGACGCCTCGTCAATCTGTAAATGCATTCTCATATTTCCAGTAGTACTACATTTAAAATGTTTAATGCACATTGTATATATTTGGTGAGCGAATGAGTGTGCTATAACAGCATTACGGTAATATGCTCACCTAATGCCTTTTTCAGAATGTATGTTAGTTTATCCAAAGATAACAGACTACTATAAGTGAATTACAAAACATTAGTCTCACACGACGCAAGGTTGTAATGCGAAGTCGTATATCTACTACAGGATATTTTAAGGCATTGTAAAAAGAATAATGTGTTGGTTGTTGTTTATCTGAGTTTCGCAAAATAAATGTTTATTGAAAATAGATCATGTTTTGGTAATTATTTAATTTAATGAGCAACAGCAGAGGTTCGGAAAAATGATGGTCTTTTTAAAATCTTTAGAACATATATGATACTACATGTACATGTTTTAAAGAGATGAAAACGTATTCAGATGTTTCTTAAAAGTAAATGTTGTGTTGTCATTTCCATAACATGCTTACAAATACCTACTTCATGCAAATCAAATGATTATTTGCCGAGATATGTTCATGTGAATACCAAGGACAATAATCCGAAATCAACAAAAGTCAGAGATATGTTTTGAACTTTTGCACTGTCTGAATTGTCATACCAAATGGCATTTCTTGTCAATAAACCATATTAAATAGATCAAATGTTTAGACCAGTCAATGGACACTAATTAAACACGCATTTTAGGTACAATTAGGATGTTGAATATGCCAATTATGTCGATTTTTATGTCAAAATTGACTTTTTAAGCACATTCTTCAAAATTGGTGACACCATACCTGATTATAGCAGCGAATATGTGCTCAATAATGAAAAAAAAAAATCAAAACTGATACTAGGTGAACGCTGCCAAGTCCAGTTTGAATGATAAGGAATAATACTTTACCTTTTACACAAATCTTCATTTTATCACAGTATCCTACTTTAGTGGGATAGAGGAAAAATTTAGTGGTTTCATGCCTACCAAATTTGTTTCCGTGAATATTTAATTATGGAAACTTATTCCAAACATGTAACCCTACATGTTCATACAAAAAAAGCATAGTTCAATTAAACACTTCACAAAAACGTCATTTTAATCCCGAAAAAAAAGAAAACTCAAAATGTTACTTATTAATGATTTGCTGCAACTTCAGCTCAAGTATGGATAATGCAGCAGTGTAATGTTTATTTAGAAACTAATTTTCCACTTGAAAAATCACTAGAAAGGTTTACTGAATTATATATATTCATTCTGATATATGTTAAATCACTGCTTGTATGTATCTACTGTTATATTACAGCATTTCTAACACAAACCTGTTGTTTGCAAAACGAAGCACGAGACCAAGATACTGACATGTTTATACATGTGTGAATAAAGCAAACAAGTTAGTGGAGTGCGTTGTCTAGTGTTAGAGCGTCGGCGTCCAGATCGAGAGGACGTTTGTTTGATCGATCCTTGCCGTGACGATGTTATTTATCATTGAGCAAGATAATTAATCCACATTGCTTAATACTGTTTTCCCAGGAAGCCATCAATAGTGATTAAAATAGTTTCGCAAGTGATGTAAATGAAATATGTTTAAACTAATTAAGCAAACACATTGTTGTAGTTCAGTTTACTACACCATCTTTAGTTCATTACATTAATGGGATATACAAATACAGGTGCCATTTTGTCAATTGTATGCATCATATCTTATTTAATAACGAGTTTTATACATTAAAAATACAAACTCGAACGAATATGATATTCTTTCAATGACATAACTCATTTAGCGTACCATATCATCAGAATTTATTCCCTAGCGTAATGCTATTGGCGTACGTACCATAACATCATAATGTTTTACCTAAAGTAATGTTATTGGCCTATGTACCATAACATCAATATGTATTCCCTAGCGTAATGTTATTGGCGTACGTACCATAACATCTGTTAGGTAAAACATTATGATGTAAGTGTAAGAATCACTATTTACCAAATTGTTACTTGCTCAACATTTTACAATTCACGCTATTTAATTCATAATAACTAATTCACATAAACTCAAAACAGATTTACTTACATGTGCTTGCTGCTTAATAATTCATAGACGCTAGCTATGTGACATTGTATCTCAATTGTATTAAGAAATCGGAGATCATCTGTTTTTGTGAGTTGCAATTTTGACAGCTGTCCGCCATTTTTGATTCCAGTTTCTGTCACCGGTCAAGGCACGGATGTAAAACTCTACCCCATAAATTAATCCCATGTTATTGTCACAGAACAGACAAACTCTTATTATCATGAACTTTTATAGATTTTATATTAAACCATGTGTATTATCTTAACTTTTATGCATTCTTTGAAATAATACTGTCAACCTTGACAAACGCTTACGTCACTGTCATCGTCTGAATTTCCGTCGACTGGAATAGTTTAACTTACTCAAACTATAGTTTTAAAGTCTTTACCTGATAAAGTTGGGTATCAGCATGTTCGACTCTGTAGTAGGAATCTATTGATGTATATAGTATTTGTCATAGTTTTATATTTATTGTATATTTGTTGAGAAACTATTGTCCAATGCTAGCGGAGGACCGGTGAGCAGGTGCTCCCAGCCCGGCTTGACTGGATCACCGGTTGCAATACGATTGGCTACCGGCGATCCTGGTCACAGACGATTGGTTGAGACTGTTCCCCGGGCTTTCCTGGCACTGATTCATTGGTTATTCTTGTCATGTGTTACTACGCAGCCTCTATATATAGCTGGAAAACAAATATAAGTCATCTCCATCGTCCGTACGAATATTTGTACCGGTACCAGTCCGGTCAAAGTCTGGTTGCCCGGTAACATATAAACAAATAGGCCTAACATACATAGATCCGTTTCCACCGCTAGCTTAAGTAAGCAAACAAGTTTAAGGTTATTGCTTTAATAGTCGTCCTAGTTTAGCTATATGAGAGGCTCGCACTTTATAATAACGGTAATTTCGGTTATTCTAGAAATATCACATAATTTACTTGTTATTAAAAGAAGTGTTTAACGAAATCCTTCGGCTTTATCTCTGTTATTTAAAACCTGTGTGAGGGTTGTTACAGTACCATATCATCAGAATGTATTCCCTAGCGTAATGTCATTGGTGTACGTACCATAACATCAAATTGTATTCCCTAGCGTAATATTATTGGCATACGTACCATAACATCATAATGTATTCCCTAGCGTTAAGTTATTGGCGTTATACAATTAATTGATTGTCGTACTATAACATCAGAATGTACACCCTAGCGTAATATCATTGGTGTACGTACCATAACATCAGAATGTATTTCCCAGCGTAATGGTATTGGCGTACGTACCATAACATCATAATGTATTCCCTAGCGTAATGTTATTGGCGTTATACAATTAGTGGATTGTCGTACCATACCATCAGAATGTATACCCTAGCGTAATATCATTGGTGTACTTACCATAACATCAGAATGTATTTCCAAGCGTAATGGTATTGGCGTACGTACCATAACATCAGAATGTATTCCCTAGCGTAATGTCATTGGTGTACGTACCATAACATCAGAATGTATTCCCTAGCGTAATGTCATTTGTGCACGTACCATAACATCAAAATGTATTCCATAGCGTAATATTATTGAGGTACGTACCATAACATCAGACAGTATTCCCTAGCGTAATGTTATTCGCTTTATACAATTAGTGGGCGTACGTACCATAACATCAGCATGTATTCCCTAGCGTAATGTCATTGGTGTACGTACCATAACATCAGAATGTATTCCCTAGCGTGATGTCATTGATGTACGTACCATAACATCCGAATGTATTCCCTAGCGTCTTTGCCATTGGTGTACGTACCATAACATCAAAATGAATTCCCTAGCGTAATATTATTGGCGTACGTACCATAACATCATAATGTATTCCCTAGCGTAATGTTAACGGCGTTATACAAGTAGTGGATTGTCGTACAATAACATCAGAATGTATACCCTTGCGTAATATCATTGGTGTACGTACCATAAAATCAGAATGTATTTCCTAGCGTAATGTTATTGGCGTACGTACCATAACATAAGAATGTCCCTAGCGTAATGTCATTGGTGTACGTACCATAACATCTGAATATATTCCATAGTGTAATGTCATTTGTGTACGCACCATAACATCAAAATGTATTCCCTAGCGTAATATTATTGACGTACGTACCATAACATCAGAATGTATTCCCTAGCGTGATGTTATTGGCCTTATACAATTAGTGGATTGTCGTACCATAACATCAGCATGTATTCCCTGGCGTAATGTTATTGGCGGACGTACCATAACATCAAAATGTATTCCATAGCGTAATGTCATTGGTGTACGTACCATAACATCAAAATGTATTCCCTAGCGTAATATTATTGCCGTACGAATCATAACATCAGAATGTATTGTCTAGCGTAATGTTATTGGCGTTTCACAATAAGTGGATTGTCGTACCATAACATCAGCATGTATTCCCTAGTAATGTTATTGGCGTATGTAGTATAACATCAGAATGTATTCCCTAGCGTAATGTTATTGGTGTACTTACCATAAAATCAGCATGTATTCCATAGCGTTAAGGTATTGGCGTTATACATTAGTCGATTGTCGTACCATAACATCAGAAGGTATTCCCTAGCGTAATGTTATTGGCGTTATAAGATTAGTGGATTGTCGTCCCATAACATCAGAATGTATTCCCTAGCGTAATGTCATTGGCGTTATACATTAGTGGATTGTCGTACCATAACATCAGAAGGTATTCACTATCGTAATGTTATTGGCGTTATAAGATTAGTGGAATGTCGTCCCATAACATCAAAATGTATTGCCTA
This sequence comes from Cyrtodaria siliqua, assembly GCA_037043455.1. Classification (NCBI taxonomy): domain Eukaryota; kingdom Metazoa; phylum Mollusca; class Bivalvia; order Adapedonta; family Hiatellidae; genus Cyrtodaria; species Cyrtodaria siliqua. Next base: position 94,202 of record JAWPHD010004953.1, read on the forward strand.
GCGTAAGGTTATTAGCGTTATACAATTAGTGGATTGTCGTACCATAACATCACCATGTATTCCCTAGCGTAATGCTATTGGCGTACGTACCAAAACATCAGAATGTATTCCCTAGCGTGATGTTATTGGTACACGTACCATAAAATCCGAATGTATTCCCTAGCGTAATGTCATTGGTGTACGTACCAAAACATCAAAATGTATTCCCTAGCGTAATATTATTGGCGTACGTACCATAACATCATAATGTATTACCTAGCGTAATGTTATTGGCGTTATACAATTAGTAGATTGTCGTACCTTAACATCATAATGTATTCCCTAGCTTAATATCATTGGTGTACGTTCCATAACATCAGAATGTATTTCCTAGCGTAATGTTATTGGCGTACGTACCATAACATCAGAATGTATTCCCTAGTGTAATGCCATTGGTGTACGTACCATAACATCAAAATGTATTCCCTAGCGTAATATTATTGACGTACGTACCATAACATCAGAATGTATTCCCTAGCGTAATGTTATTGGCGTTATACAATTAGTGGATTGTTGTACCATAACATCAGCATATATTCCCTAGCTTAATGCTATTGGCGTACATACCATAACATCAAAATGTATTCCCTAGCGTAATGTCATTGGTGTACGTACCATAACATCCGAATGTATTCCCTAGCGTAATATTATTGGCGTACGAATCATAACATCAGAATGTATTGCCTAGCGTAATGTTATTGGCGTTATACAATTAGTGGATTGTCGTACCATAACATCAGCATGCATTCCCTAGCGTAATGCTATTGGCGTATGTACCATAACATCAGAATGTATTCCCTAGCGTAATTTTATTGGTGTAAGTACCATAAAATCAAAATGTATTCCCTAGCGTAATGTTATTGGCGTACGTACCATAAAATCAGCATGTATTCCATAGCGTAAAGTTATTGGCGTTATACTTAGTGGATTGTCGTACCATTACATCAGAAGGTATTCCCTAGCGTAATGTTATTGGCGTTATAAGATTAGTGGATTGTCGTCCCATATGATCTGAATGTATTCCCTAGCGTAATGTCATTGGCGTTATACATTAGTGAATTGTCGTACCATAACATCAGAAGGTATTCACTAGCGTAATGTTATTGGCTTTATATGATTAGTGGAATGTCGTCCCATAACATCAGAATGTATTCCCTAGCGTAATGTCATTAGTGTACGTACCCTAACACCAGAATGTATTCCCTAGCGTAATATTATTGGCGTACGTACCATAACATCAAAATGTATTTCCTAGCGTAATGTCATTGGTGTACGTACCATAACATCAGAATGTATTTCCTAGCGTAATGCTATAGGCGTACGTACCATAACATCAAAACGTATTCCCTAGCGTAATGTCATTGGTGTACGTACCATAACATCAGAATGTATTTCCTAGCGTAATGCTATTGGAGTACCTACCATAACATCAAAATGTATTCCCTAGCGTAATGTCATTGGTGTACGTATCATAAAATCAAAATATATTCCCTAGCGTAATGGTATTGGCGTACGTACCATAACATCAGAATGTATTCCCTAGCGTAATGTTATTAGCGTTATACAATTAGTGGATTGTGGTACCACAACATCAGCATATAATCTCTAGCGTAATGTCATTGGTGTACGTACCATATCATCATAATGTATTCCCTAGCGTAATGTCATTGGTGTACGTACCATATCATCAGAATGTATTCCATAGCCTAATGTTATTGGCGTACGTACCATAACATCAAAATGTATTCCCTAGCGTAATGTCATTGGTTTACGTACCATAACATCAGAATGTATTCCCTAGCGTAATTACATTGGTGTACGTACCATATCATCAGAATGTATTCCCTAGCGTAATGTCATTGGTGTACGTACCATAACATCAAAATGTATTCCCTAGCGTAATATTATTGGCGTACGTACCATAACATCAGAATGTATTCCCTAGCGTAATGTTATTAGCGTTATACAATTAGTGGATAGTCGTACCATAACATCAGCATGTATTCCCTAGCGTAATGTTATTGGCGTACGTACCATAACATCAGAATGTATTCCTCAGCGTGATGTCATTGGTGTTCATACCATAACATCCGAATGTATTCCCTAGCGTAATGTCATTGGTGTACGTACCATAACATCAAAATGTATTCTCTAGCGTAATATTATTGGCGTACGTACCTTAACATCATAATGTATTCCCTAGCGTAATTTTATTGGCGTTATACAATTAGTGGATTGTCGTACCATAACATCAGAATGTATTCCCTAGCGTAATATCATTGGTGTACGCACCATAACATCAGAATGTATTTCCCAGCGTAATGTTATTGGCGTACGTACCATAACATCATAATGTATTCCCAGGCGTAATGTCATTGGTTTACGTACCATAACATCAGAATGTATTCCCTAGCGTAATGTCATTGGTGTACGTACCATAACATCAGAATGTATTCCCTAGCGAAATATTATTGACGTACGTACCATAACATCAGAATGTATTCCCTGGCGTAATGTTATTGGCGTTAAACAAATAGTGGATTGTCGTACCGTAACATCTGAATGTATTCCATAGCGTAATGTCATTGGTGTACGTACCATAACATCAAAATGTATTCCCTAGCGTAATGTTATTGGTGTACGTTCCATAACATCAAAATATAATCCCTAGATTAATGTTATTGGCCTACGTACCATAACATCATAATGTATTCCCAGGCGTAATGTCATTGGTTTACGTACCATAACATCAGAATGTATTCCCTAGCGTAATGTTATTGGCGTACGTACCATAACATCATAATGTATTCCCAGGCGTAATGTCATTGGTTTACGTACCATAACATCAGAATGTATTCCCTAGCGTAATGTCATTGGTGTACGTACCATAACATCAGAATGTAATCCCTAGCGAAATATTATTGACGTACGTACCATAACATCAGAATGTATTCACTGGCGTAAAGTATGTTATTGGTGTTATAAGATTAGTGGATTGTCGTACCATAACATCAGAATGTATTCCCTAGCTTAATGTTATTGGCGTTATGCAATTAGTGGATTATCGTACCATAACACCAGCATGTATTCCCTAGCGTAAAGTTACTGGCGTTATACAATTAGTGGATTGTCATACCATAACATCAGAATGTATTCCCTAGCGTAATGTTATTGACGTTATACAATTAGTGGATTGTCGTTCCCTAACATCAGAATGTATTCCCTAGCGTAATATTACTGGCATTATACAATTAATGGATTGTCGTACCATAACATCAGAATGTATTCCATAGCGTAAAGTTAAAGGCGTTATACAATTACTGGATTGTGGTACCATAACATCAGAATGTATTTCCTAGCGTAAAGTTATTGGAGTTATACAATTAGTGGATTGTCGTACCATGACATCAGAATGTTTGCCCTAGCGTAATGTTATTGGCGTTATAGAATTAGTGGATTGTCGTACCATAACATCAGAATGTAGTCCCTATCGTAAAGTTATTGGTGTTATACAATTAGTGGATTGTCGTACCATAACATCAGAATGTTTTCCCCGGCATAATGTTATTGGCGTTATACAATTAGTGGATTGTCGTACCATAACAGCAGAATGTATTACCTAGCGTAAATGTACTGGCGTTATACAATTAGTGGATTGTCGTACCATAACATCAGAATGTGTTCCCTAGCGTAAAGCTATTGGCGTTATACAATTAGAGGATTGTCGTACCATAACATCAGAATGTTTTCCCCAGCATAATGTTATTGGCGTTATACAATTAGTGGATTGTCGTACCACATCAGAAAGTATTTCTTAGCGTAATGTTATTGGCGTTATACAATTAGTAGATTGTTGTACCATAACATCACAATGTATTCCCTATCGTAAAGTTACTGGCGTTATACAATTAGTGGATTGTCGTACCCTAACATCAGAATGTATTCCCTAACGTAAAGTTATTGGCGTGATAGAATTAGTGGATTTTTTACCATAACATCAGAATGTATCCCATAGCGTAAAGTTATTGGCGTTATATAATTAGTGGATTGTCGTACCATAACATCAGAATGTATTCCCTAGCGTAAAGTTACTGGCATTATACAATTAGTGGATTGTCGTACCGTAACATCACAATGTATTCCCTATCGTAAAGTTACTGGCGTTATACAATTAGTGGATTGTCGTAACCTAACATCAGAATGTATTCCCTAACGTAAAGTTATTGGCGTGATACAATTAGTGGATTGTCTACCATAACATCAGAATGTATCCCATAGCGTAAAGTTATTGGCGTTATACAATTAGTGGATTGTCGTACCATAACATCAGAATGTATTCCCTAGCGTAAAGTTACTGGCATTATACAATTAGTGGATTGTCGTACCATAACATCAGAATGTATTTCCAAGCGTAAGGTTACTGGCGTTATGCAATTAGTGGATTGTCGTACCATAAAATCATAATGTATTTCCTAGCGTAATATTATTGCCTTATAAAATTAGTGATTGTCGTACCGTAACATCAGAATGTATTCCCTAGCGTTATGTTATTGAACTTATATAATTAGTGGATTGTCGTACCATAACATCAGAATGTATTCCCTATCGTAATGTCATTGGTGTACGTACCATAACATCAGAATGTATTTCCTAGCGTAATGCTATTGGCGTACCTACCATAACATCAAAATGTATTCCCTATCGTAATGTCATTGATGTACGTATCATAAAATCAAAATATATTCCCTAGCGTAATATTACTGGCGTACGTACCATAACATCAGAATGTATTCCCTAGCGCAATGTTATTAGCGTTATACAATTAGTGGATTGTCGTACCATAACATCAGCATGTATTCCCTAGCGTAATGTCATTGGTGTACGTACCATATCATCATAATGTATTGCCTAGCGTAATGTCATTGGTGTACGTACAATATCATCAGAATGTATTCCCTAGCCTAATGTTATTGGCGTACGTACCATAACATCAAAATGTATTCCCTAGCGTAATGTCATTGGTTTACGTACCATAACATCAGAATGTATTCCCTAGCGTAATGGCATTGGTGAGCGTACCATATCATCAGAATGTATTCCCTAGCGTAATGTTATTGACGTTCGTACCATAACATCAAAATGTAATCCCTAGCGTAATGTCATTGGTGTACGTACCATAACATCAGAATGTATTCCCTAGCGTGATGTCATTGGTGTACGTACCATAACATCAAAATGTATTCCCTAGCGTAATATTATTGACGTACGTACCATAACATCAGAATGTATTGCCTAGCGTAATATCATTGGTTTACGCACCATAACATCAGAATGTATTTCCCAGCGTAATGTTATTGGCGTACGTACCATAACACCATAATGTATTCCCAGGCGTAATGTCATTGGTTTACGTACCATAACATCAGAATGTATTCCCTAGCGTAATGTCATTGGTGTACGTACCATAACATCAGAGTGTATTCCCTAGCGAAATATTATTGACGTACGTACCATAACATCAGAATGTATTCCCTGGCGTAATGTTATTAACGTTAAACCATTAGTGGATTGTCGTACCGTAACATCTGAATGTATTCCATAGCGTAATGTCATTGGTGTACGTACCATAACATCAAAACGTATTCCCTAGCGTAATGTTATTGGTGTACGTAGCATAACATCAAAATATAATCCCTAGATTAATGTTATTGGCGTACGTACCATAATATTAGAATGTATTCCCTAGCGCAATGTTATTGGAGTTATACAATTAGTGCATTGTTGTACCGTAACATCAGAAGGTATTCGCTAACGTAATGTTATTGGCGTTATAGAATTAGTGGATTGTCGTACCATAACATCAGAATGTAGTCCCTATCGTAAAGTTATTGGTGTTATACAATTAGTGGATTGTCGTACCATAACATCAGAATGTAATCCCTAGCGTAAAGTTATTGGCGTTATACAATTAGTGGATTGTCGTACCATAACAGCAGAATGTATTACCTAGCGTAAATTTACAGGCGTTATACAATTAGTGGATTGTCTTACCATAACATCAGAATGTGTTCCCTAGCGTAAAGCTATTGGCGTTATACAATTAGAGGATTGTCGTACCATAACATCAGAATGTTTTCCCCAGCGTTATGTTATTGGCGTTATACAATTAGTGGCTTGTCGTACCATAACATCAGAAAGTATTTCTTAGCGTAATGTTATTGGCGTTATACAATTAGTGGATTGTTGTACCATAACATCACAATGTATTCCCTATCGTAAAGTTACTGGCGTTATACACTTAGTGGATTGTCGTACCCTAACATCAGAATGTATTCCCTAACGTAAAGTTATTGGCGTGATACAATTAGTGGATTGTCTACCATAACATCAGAATGTATCCCATAGCGTAAAGTTATTGGCGTTATATAATTAGTGGATTGTCGTACCATAACATCAGAATGTATTCCCTAGCGTAAAGTTACTGGCGTTATACAATTAGTGGATTGTCGTACCGTAACATCAGAATGTATGCCCTAGCGTAAAGTTATTGGCGTTATACAATTAGTGGATTGTAAATTCATAACATCTGAATATATTCCCCAGCATAATGTTATTGAAGGTATAATATTAGTGGTAGTCGTACCGTAACTTCAGAATGTATTCCCTATCGTAACGTTACTGGCGTTATACAATTAGTGGATTGATGTACCATAACATCAGAATGTACTCCCAAGCGTAAAGTTATTGGCGTTATACAATTAGTGGATTGTCGTACCAAAACATCAGAATGTATTCCCAAGCGTAAAGTTACTGGCGTTATGCACTTAGTGGATTGTCGTACCATAAAATCATAATGTATTTCCTACCATAATATTATTGCCTTATAAAATTAGTGATTGTCGTACCGTAACAACAGAATGTATTCCCTAGCGTAATGTTATTGACGTTATACAATTAGTGGATTGTCGTACCATAACATCAGAATGTATTCCCTAGAGTAATGTTATTGACGTTATGCAATTAGTGATTTTCGTACCCTAACATCAGAATGTATTCCCTAGCGTAATGTTATTGACGTTATACAATTAGTTTTAGGGCAAGGGTGATAAGGCATATAGCAAAACCATTATTAATTGTAAGAGTATATAAAGCGATATTAGAGCAAGGGAGATAAGGCATAAAGCAGAACCATTATTATTTGCAACAGTAGAACATTCGATATTAGGGCAAGGGACAGAATGCCTGTAACAGAACCAGTTATTAATTGTAAGAGTAGAGCATTTGATATTAGGGCAAGAGAGATCAGGCATGTAGCAAAACCAGTAGTAATTGTAAGAGTAGAGCATGTGATATTAGGGCAAGGGAGATAATACATGTAGTAGAACCATTATTATTTGTAAGGCTAGAACATGCGATATATAGGCAAGGGATAAAATGCATGCAACATAACCAGTTATTAATTGTGAGAGTAGAACATTTGCTATAACGGCAAGTTAGATAAGGCATGTAACGGAATAATTATTAATTGTAGGAGGAGAACATTCGATATTAGGGCAAGGGAGATAAGGCATGTAGCACAACCATTATTTTGTGTATGGGTAGAACATGCGATCTATGGGCAAGAGATAAAATGCATGTAATATAAACAGTTATTAATTGTAATAATAAAGCATTTGATATTAGGGCAAGGGACATTATGCATTTAGCAGAACCATTATTAATTGAAGGAGTTGAACATTCGATATTAGGGCAAGGGAGATAAGGCACGTATCAGAAACAGTAATTTATTTTAAGAGTAGAGCATTCGATATTAGGACAAGGGACAAAATGCCTGTAACAGAACCAGTGATTCATTGTAAGAGTAGAGCATTTGATACTAGGGCAAGAGAGATAAGGCATGTAGCAAAACCATTATTATTTTTAAGGCTAGAAAATGCAATATATATGCAAGGGATGAAATGCATGCAAAATAACCAGTTATTAATTGTAAGAGTAGAACACTTGATACTAGGGCATGAGAGATAAGGCATGTAGCAAAACCAGTATTAATTGTAAGAGTAGAGCATGCGATATTATGGCAAAGGAGATAAGGCATGTAGCAGAACCATTATTATTTTTAACGCTAGAAAATGCAATATATATGCAAGTGATGAAATGCATGCAAAATAAGCAGTTATTAATTGTAAGAGTAGAAATTTGATATTAAGCCAAGGGAAATAAGGCATGTTGCAGAACAATTATTAATTTTAAGAGTAGAACATTCGATCTTAGTGCGAGGGAGATAAGACATGTAGCAGAACCATTATTATTTGCATGGGTAGAACATACCATATATGTGTAAGGGATAAAAAGAGTGCAACAGAACCAGTTATTAATTGTAAGACTAGAGCATTTGATATTAGGGTAAGGGAGATTAGGAATGTATCATTGTAAGAGTGGAGCATGAGATATTAGGGCAAGGGAGATAAGGCATGTAGCAGAACCATTATTAATTGCAATAGTAGATCATTCGATATTAGGGCAAGGGACAAAATGCCTGTAACAGAACCAGTTAATAATTGTTAGAGTGGAGCATTTGATATTAGGGCTTGAGAGATAAGGCATGCAGCTAAACCAGTATTAATTGTAAGAGTAGTTCATGCGATATAAGGGAAAGACTGATAAGGCATGTAGCGAACCATTATTATTTTTAAGGATAGAACATGCGTTATATAGGCAAGGGTTAAATGCATGCAACATAACCAGTTAATAATTGTAAGAGTAGAACATTTGGTATTAAGGCAAGGGTGACAAGGCATGTAGCAGAACCATGATTACTAATTGTAAGAGTAGAGCATTCGATATTAGGGCAATGTAGATAAGGCATGTAGCAGAATTATTAAGTGTTAGAGTAGTACATTCGATAGTAGGGCAAGGGAGATAAGGCATGTAGCAGAACCATTATTATTTGTATTGGTAGAACATGCTATATATGGGCAAGGGATAAAATGCATGCAAGAGACCCAGTTATTAACTGTTAGAATAGAGCATTTGATATTAGGTTAAGGGATATATTAGGAATGTTTCATTGTAAGAGTGGAGCATGCGATATTAAGGCAATGGAGATAAGGCATGTAGCAGAACCATTATTAATTGTAATATTAAAACATTCGAAATTAGGGCAAGGGACAAAAGGCCAGTAACAGAAACAGTTATTAATTGCAAGAATAGAGCATTTGATATTGGGATAAAGGACATAAGGCTGTCACAGGATGACCTTAGTGGTTGGGCTAACTCAGGAAAGAATCAATGACGGTGAATACATTTACATAAATTTAATGCAACTTTTAAAATATGTTTAATATATATACAATTATCTAAAAAAACAAGCGAATACACAAATGAACTATGAAAAGAAGGTTCGCATGAACGTTTAAGACGTTCTTAGTATTGTTATAAATACTGAAAGTCTAAGACACTAAAGTGTTGTTACATCTATAACAATGTTGATCTAGCGCGATGACTGTGATGCGCGAGAGCTCATGAAGATGATGATGCGCGAATTCAATGGGTGATTGTCATCAAATGCCTTCTGTAAGGGTTGATGACGCGATGCAATGATAGTTAACCTCCACTGAGATTGTGAGTGATATTCCTCCAGTGAGGATTGGTAACGGGCCCACCTTGTGTCCCGGGGGTTGTCGTTAGTAAAACCTGGCTACGCAGGTACTGGGACCGTCTCCACCGCTTGTAAACGTTAATCGTGGAAGCTTAGCTCCACTCCTGGATATCCAAACCTAGATGGCTTACTCCAACCCTAGATGGCTTATATCCTGGATGGCTTATTTCCAACCCTGGATGGCTTATATCCTAGATGGCTTATTTCCATCCCTGGATGGCTTAGGCTGTAATTATACATACGTTTTAGATATCGGTTGACAAACATAACAATCTTGCATAATTATCATTACCCAAACAAATCATTATTCAATCAATATATGTAAGCTGTACTAATGATGAGTAGCAATGTATACATATTCTACAACGCCATGTATACGCTATGTACGTCGCTGTTAATCAATGCCCCTAATACATGTAATATAAACATGATCAAATTACTCATATATTACACTCACTGATTTATGCATGCACGCATTTATTCTTGTCACTCATCTCATTGTTAACTAATGTTAACAATCGTGTATTACAATCACTGAGTTATACGCCAACGTTAACTAATGCACCTATTATCCACTGCTATCAAATTAATATTGTTTTACAATTAATGATCAATTACAATAATTACATCTAATAAAGTAACTTCAAAATCATATGCTAGTCTAAAGTTATGTTTGAGAAACATCAATGCTAACCGGATGTCGTAACCGCCAAACAAGATGGCGCCGCCCACTGAATACAAATGTACGATAAAAGTTTAATAAAACTACTAACCACATGTTGCCTATGAATTTTGCCGTCCAATCTCTGTTCCAACAAAGTACTATTGATCATCCCGGCGAGAGTTAGAAGACAATGGGTTTTATAGCAAACATTAAGCCAAAATCATTATTTCCCCCGTTCAGTCCGTGACAAACGTGGATAAATCTGCAGTATTGAATCTACACGAGAGGCCCCTTATACAATTTTGCCGTTTAAGGAAAATATACCTATACGTATACATGCATTAGCACAAAACTAAACTTATGACACGGCCTCTCTGGTGGCCACTTAAAATGTGCACGCTTTTACGTGTTACATGAATAGATCATGAATATTGTGAAATTGTTTCAACTCGAACAATAGATTTGGGTGTAACCGATAACTTACAAGAGCTGTGTGCGACCAGTACGCTCTACCCTTGACATTTTGTGACAAAGGCATGTAGCAGAACCATTGTAATAATGGAGAATGCTATATTAGGGCAAGGGAGATAAGGCATGTAGCAGAACCATTATTAGTTGAAGGAGTAAAGCATTCGATGTTAGGGCAAGGGAGATCAGGCACGTAGCAGAAACAGTTATTAATTGTAAGAGTAGAGCATTTGATATTAGGGCAAGAGAGATAAGCCATGTAGCAGAACCATTATTAATTGGAAGAGTGGATAATTCAATATTAGGGCAATGGACAAAATGCCTGTAACAGAACCAGTTCTTAATTGTAAGAGTAGAGCATGCGACATTAGAGCAACGGAGATAAGGCATGTAGCAGAATCATTATTAATTGTAATAGTAGAACATTCGAAATTAGGGCAAGGGACAAAATTCCAGTAACAGAATCAGTTATTTATTGTAAGAGTAGATCATTTGATATTAGGATAAAGGATATAAGGCATGTAGCAGAACCAGTTATTAGAATAAGAGTACAGCATTCGATAATAAGGCAAGGGTTCAATAGATGTAATATAAACAGTTATTAATTGTAAGAGTGAAGAATTTGATATTAGGGCAATGGTCATAAGGAATGTAGCAGAACCATTATTAACTGAAGGGGTAAAGCATTCGATATTAGGGCAAGGGAGAAGAGGCACGTAGCAGAAACAGTTATTATTTGTAAGAGTAGAGCATTCGATATTAGGGCAAGAGAGATAAGCCATGTAGCAGAACCATTATTAATAAGAAGAGTGGAGAATTCGATATTAGGGCAAGGGACAAAATGCCTGTAACAGAACCAGTTATTAATTGTAAGATTAAAGCATGCGACTTTAGGACAAGGAGATAAGCCATGTAGCAGAACCATGATTATTAATTGTAAGAGTAGAGCATTCGATATTAGGGCAATGTAGATAAGGCATGTAGCAGAACAATTATAAATTGTAAGAGTAGAACATTCGATATTAGGGCAAGGGAGATAAGGCATATAGCACAAACATTATTATTTGTATGGTAGAACATGCGATATATGGGCAAGGGATAAATAGCATGCAAGAGACCCAGTTATTAATTGTAAGAATAGAGCATTTGATATTAGGGAAAGGGAGATTAGAAATGTATCATTGTAAGAGTGGAGGATGCGATATTAGGGCAAGGGAGATAAGGCATGTAGCAGAACCATTATTAATTGTAATAGTAGAACATTCGATATTAGGACAAGGGACAAAAAGCAAGTAACAGAACAAGTTATTAATTGTAAGAGTAGAGCATTTAATATTAGGATAAGGGATATAAGGCATGCAGCAGATCCAGTTATTAGAATAATAGTACTGCATTCGATAATAAGGATGTAACAAAACGGATGTAACAAAACCAGTTCTTAATAGTAAGATAAAGCATTTGATATTAGGGCAAGGAAGATAAGGCATGTAACAAAACCATTATTAATTATAAGAGTACAGCATTCGATATTAGGGCAAGTGAGATGAGGCATGTAGCAGAACCATTATTAATTGCAAGAGTAGTGCATTCGATATGAAGGCAAGAGAGAAAATGCATGTAATATAAACAGTTATTAATTGTAATAGTAAAGCCTTTGATATTAGGGCAATGGACATTATGCATGTAGCAGAACCATTATTTATTGAAGGAGTGGAGCATTCGGTATTAGGGTAAAGGAGATAAGGCACGTAACAGAAACAGTAATTAATTGTAAGAGTAGGGCATTCGATATTAAGGCAAGGGACACAATGCCTGTAACAAAACCAGTGATTAATTGTAAGAGTAGAGCATTTGATACTAGGGCAAGATAGATAAGGCGTGTAGCAAAACCAGTATTAATTGTAAGAGTAGAGGATGCGATATTAGGGCAAAGGAGATAAGGCATGTAGCAGAAATATTATTATTTTTAAGGCTAGAAAATGCAATATATATGCAAGGAATGAAATGCATGCAAAATAACCACTTATTAATTGTAATTGTAGAACATTTGATACTAGGGCAAGAGAGATAAGTCATGTAGCAAAACCAGTATTAATTGTAAGAGTAGAGCATGCGACATTAGGGCAAAGGGGATAGGGCATGTAGTAGAACCATTATTATTTTTAAGGCTAGAAAATTCAATATATATGCAAGGGGTGAAATGCATGCAAAATAACCAGTTATTAATTGTAAGAGTAGAACATTTGATATTAAGCCAAGGGAAATAAGGCATGCAGCAGAGCAATTATAAATTGTAAGAGTAGAACAGTCGATCTTAGTGCAAGGGACAACATGCCTGTTACAGAACCAGTAATTAATTGTAAGAGTAGAGCATTTGATATTAGGGCCAGAGAGATTACCAGTATTAATTGTAAGAGAAGTTCGTGTGATATTAGGGAAAGACTGATAAGGCATTTAGCGGAACCATTATTATTTGTAAGTCTAGAACATGCGTTATATAGGCAAGGGATAAAATGCAAGCAAAATAATCAGTTATTAATTGTAAGAGTAGAACATTTGGTATTAAGGCAAGGGTGACAAGGCATGTAGCTGAACCATGATTATTAATTGTAAGAGTAGAGCATTCGATATTAGGGCAATGTAGATAAGGCATGTAGCAGAACAATTATTAAATGTTAGAGTAGAACATTCGATATTAGGGCAAGGGAGATAAGGCATGCAAGAGAACCAGTTATTAATTGTTAGAATAGACAATTTGATATTAGGGTAAGGGAGATTAGGAATGTTTCATTGGACCATGCGATATTAGGGCAAGGGAGATAAGGCATGTACCAGAACCAGTTACTTGGGTAAGGGAAATTAAGAATGTATCATTGTAAGAGTGGAGCATGCGATATTAGGACAAGGGAGATAAGGAATGTAGCAGAACCATTAGTAATTGAAATAGTAGAACATTCGATTATAGGGCAAGGGACAAATTGCCTGTAACAGAACCAGTTATTAATTGTAAAGTAAAGCATTTGATATTAGGGCAATGGACATCAGGCATGCAGCAGAACCATTAATAAATGTAAGAGTAGAGCATGCGATATTAGGACAAGGGGGATAAGGTATGTAGCAGAATCAAGATTATTAATTGTATGAGTAGAGCATTCGATATTAGGGCAAGAGAGATAAGGCATGTAGCAGAAACATTATTATTTTGTGCGGCTAGAACATGCGTTATATAGGCAAGGGATAAAATGCATGCAACATAACCAGTTATTAATTGTAAGAATAGAACATTTGATATTAAGGCAAGGGAGGTAAGGCATGTAGCAGAACCATGATTATTAATTGTAAGAGTTTAGGGCAATGTTGATAAGGCATGAAGCACAACCATCATTATTAGTATGGGTAGAACATGCGATATGTGGGCAAGGGATAAAATGCATGCTACAGAACCAGTTATTAATTGTAAGAATAGAGCATTTGATATTAGGGTAATGAGATTAGGAATGTATCATTGTAAGGGTGGAGAATGCGATATCAGGGCAAGGGAGATAAGGCATGAAGCAGAACCATTATTAATTGAAGGAGTAAAGCATTCGATGTTAGGGCAAGAGATATGAGGCACGTAGCAGAAACAGTTATTAATTGTAAGAATAGAGCATTTGATATTAGAATAAAGTATATAAGGCATGTAGTAGAACCAGTTATTAGAATAAGAGTACAGCATTCGAAAATAAGGCATGGGTTAAATAGATGTAATATAAACAGTTATTGATTGTAAGATTGAAGCATTTGATATGAGGGCAATGGACATAAGGCATGTAGCAGAACCATTATTAGCGAGCTCAGCAAGCGAGCTCTACGGTAACGCGAGTAGCAAATACTACGGGGAAAAAAACAGTGTTAAAAAAGTCGAAACACAGTTAACTCCCTTGTTAAGGGGAGGTCATGGCTATATTCGTTCCAAACGCAGTTAACTCCCATCTGTTTGGTATCCGGCCCACCTCTATTCGCGTTGGTTCTAGTCCATCAAGTTGGCCGGTTACCAGACTTCATTGTTAATGTGACGTCATTATGTAAACGACGGTCAGGCAGTTTATAAAATAATGGTGATTATTACCAGCTGAGAGTCAAGGTAACGATATTTCTAACTAAACTTTAAAAGCTACTGCAGTATCAATAATCTAAAATACAATGTTTAAATGAAAACGCATCGCACTTTAGTGATATAGATAGATGTTACGGTAAAGTCGGTGGGTGGGGAAATTTTAATAACTGCAGAATGCAGTCTGCTGTTGCCGGTAGCGGAAGTTAAGTTTCCACGAAATGTGAGCGTTTTTACAGATGTTGAATGGTGCTTAAAGATTCAGTTCTGTTTATTATGTTCTGAAAAATGGTTTGGCGTAGGAACAGGGATGGGGTGGGTCCGTATAATGTAAAGGGGGTGGACAGGGAATGATCAGAGTATGTTAAAAGGGGCCTGGGCGGCACAGTATGTTTTGGCTCCCACTCCACCCCACCACCAAAAAAAATATGTGTCCCGAAATTTTACAGTCTAGTGGCAAAAAAATGCATTTTAATAATAAAGAAATATATCTATATTGGTGAATAAAATACAGTTTTTAGTAGGAGTTTGGATGGTTGCATAGTAATTAAATCACGAGAGCATTAGCACGATTGATTTAATTATTGGCTCGTGATTTTATTACTAGCATCGGAACGATTCTAATTGATTCTAACACAACAATAACCCCATTGTTTATGTTATTGTGGGGGCACTATATTTTATCGGAGGTCAAGGTAATCAGGCTGCTATGTTTACAGGCTGTTCCATTGGGCGCCCCTGTATGCAAAGTTCTGCATGCCAGTGCATGGTACAACATGCTTAAATACACCAGTATCACATGACAAACAATTAAGGCATTGCTTACGGCGTTTAGCTTGCGCTGTATGACGTCAAACGTTCTCAGACAGACTCAGCTTGTTCAAGAAGCTTATTAATGTTACTTGTACTGATGCATATGATGGGTTGAGTGCAAGCTTTGGGAGCATGGCAAGTTTGATGTAATTAACATTTCATTAAAATTACTGTTGAGTTTGCCTTCGTGTATATTTACCAAGTGATGTAACGTGGCGCTTCCAACGGATGAAATATACGCAGGGAATTAATGGAACAGTTGTATTTTATCGTAGAATAACATACAGTGGTCTCTCTTCATTTGTATATGATTATGAAAGACTGCGCAGGTCTAGAATTATTTTAGAAATAGAAATAAACATGATAATCCAGCCAGGAGATAAGTCAGAAAATACACTTGTACTCTGGTGAAAATGAGCATATATATAGAGGATCTTACATGAGTGACTGAGTATTATTGATTTTAATAAAAGAGTTTGATAAAATGATAGTATACGAGGCCCTTGCCGAGTATCCTATATTTTTATCCAACGAGTTTATTAAAGTCAATAATACACAGTCACGAATGTAAGATTCTGTTTATCACATAACACACCTACGACGTGATAGTTTCACTTTATTATTCTTTAATGTTGTAAATTCTTCTTATATACGGCGGCAAATTGTAAGACAAACCATGACGTTGTTTTGTTGTTAACATGACGTCACTATGCTACGCGGCTGTAAATGCGTTTGCCCTACAAATAATGCGACACCTTATAACAAATTTAACGTTGCTAACATTCCTTTTATGAAGTAATGAAGTAAGATTTCAAATAACGAAAAAACAATAAGGCGTCTGAACGTACCGTATAATAAACCATGCAAACAAAATGTTTTACTGTATACACACACAGTGATTCGGTCCTCATTTGAAACTGTAATACACTACTCCCAGAAGCCATGTTATGTGATAAACACAAATATCATAAATATTATATACGCAACTAAACACATATCAACTGGAAATATTTTATTGTTTAAAATAAACAATAATGCCATAAGAAACAAGACAGGGAAGAATACATACTTTAATCGAAATTTTCTAAGTTCAAGGCCCGAAACACAGATTAAAATGCACATGTTATACTTCATAGTGACTAACTGATTATAACTGATGATTGATCGGTTACATCCAATCAATGGTAACCAATTATCCATTGTAAGTTTCAACCGATTGCCCAGCACTAGTAACTGGCAGATGAATGATATAATTTGGATCGTGATACCTCATTTTTGCAGCTTATTAGCACAATTTTGAAAAAAATATATAGCGCGTCTGATTTCAAACTATTTTCAGTTTATGGAGCTAATTGCTCAATCTGGTGTTACCAACCTCCCAAGGCAAATTAGTATTGATACTATAACAACAGGTAATAATGTGTATTTAAGAATTGATTCACTAATTTTCGGTATACCTGGGGTTTTAACGACGGTAATGGTTGGCAAATTTACCATAAATGCAAAGTGAATAGAAAATTTACCATGAAGCTATTTATGGTAAAGTTGCCATTCATTACCACCGTTCAAACCCCAATATTTCTATTGCATTGACCTTAAATGAAACCCGTTTATTTGCTGCATTTAAATTCCCAGTGAAATAACATTTTTATGTTTTGGGCAGAGTTAAAGCAAAAAAGGTATAGTTTATTCGTTTGACTAACTTGAGAACTGTCGTAAGTTGCTATAAAAAAGCGTGCAAGGTTGGCAACGTCACTGTTACCAAGTATTATAAAAGGATTCAATTCAATATTTCTATATTTTTACGGGTTATGAAAAACATTTAAGCTAGTTTAAATTTAGCGAGAAGTGTCTCGGGACTTCACACACTTTAAACTAATATTTTGCAGATCTAAATATTGAATTAAATCCTTAAAAAATCAATTCTTCGATGGATTAATCTAGTTTTTTATTTGCCTGACTCCAGTACATGTTTGTTAACATCCCTCGGCTAGGAAATATTTTCCTTTTTGCAGTGTTATACAGTAGCTTCTTGATCATACATTTTTTAATGGCATATCAACACATTATCTAAGGTTATTTAAAGCCACCCAAGGCAGAGGAAAAGGATATATAGGAATCATATAACCTTCAATTCACGGGAATGTCCACTTTATGTCCGGCGCATCCTTGGCCGGTATAGTAAAGAGGCTGCATCTAAAACTTTCTCGTCTCTCACAGCTACAGGTTTGAATCCCACTGTAAGCTTGACTTGTCGAGTGAGAAAGTGTCAATAATCACGGTCGGCTGCGACAACAGCTGGAGGTATACAGTACTGGTTCTACCCAAGAAAAAAAATGGATCTGCTTCTACCACAAAAAAAAGACTGTCATATATAGCCTAACATGTGCTAAATGACGTAAACATAACACAACATTTAAACAGTTTATGCCACATCAAAAAGACCAAGCTAAGAAATTAAACGCATTCCGATGGGCACATTGAAACACTCAATGGTGCAAGTAAGTGCAGCAAGTAGGATCTCTAGGTTCAAAGTCTACCATGCTGTGTCACGACCGTTTCAGAAATTAAGACGTTTCAGACAAATGCTATCAATAGTGTTTGCTGACTCGGTTATAAAACTGTGTTTTGAAAATACGTGTTTTTAGCTCTACTGGCCAAGAGCCAGCAGAGCTTTTGGGGTGGCGAGTCGTCGTCTGTCGTCCGTCTGTTAACTTTTACCTCGTTAAGACGATAGGGCCTTCATTTTTCATCTGATCCTTACAAAACTTTACCAGATTGTAATGTTAATGTCAATGGAAGCTCGGACAAGTTCGAAAACCAGCCAAATCGGACCAGTAACAGCGGAGTTGTGGCCCTTGATTTAGTTAAAAATGCTATATTTTGCCTCGTTAAGCTGATAGGGTCTTCATTTTTCATCCAATCTTTACCAAACTGTACCATATTGTTAATATCAATGAAAGCTCGAACAAGATTGAAAGCCAGCATATCGAACCAGTAACAGCAGAGTTATGGCCCTTGATTTAGTAAAAAATGCTATATTTTGCCTCGTTTAAGACAATAGTGCCTTCATTTCTCATCAGATCTTTACCAAGCTTTATCAGATTGTTCATATCAATGAATGCTTCGACAGATTTGAAAAACAGACAGATCGGACCATTTACACAGGAGTTATGGCCCTTGATTTTCTGAAAAATGCTATATGTTGGCCTCAGTAAAATGAAAGAGCCTTCATTTGGACGGATTTCAGTGAAACTTTTCAGGGATGATCAGTACCAAGCCTAGTTGTACATATCGTCACCGTGTTCCGGTTGAATGATTTCAGCAGAGTTATGTCCCTTTAAATGTTTTAATACACATACTTTGTCTTTACTAGTTCTCCTGAACCCTTGGCTAGATTTAAATGAAACTTTTTAGGGATGATCAGTTGCAGCTCTAGTTGTGGAATTCATCGCCGTGTTTCGGTTGAATGATTTTTGGCAGAGTTGTGGCCCTTTAAAGGTTTTAATACACACACTTTGTCTGGACTAGTTTTCCTGAACCGGCCTCGCCAGATTTTTAACGAAACTTAACAGGGATGATCAGCACCAAGCCTAGTTGTGGATATCATCGTCGCGTTCCAGTTTACAGATTTTTGGCAGAGTTATGGCCCTTTAAAGGTTTTTGATGCACAAACATTTTCCGGGCTAATTCTCCAGAACCCCTGGCTGGATTTCATCTGAACTTGAATTGAATTGAATTGGATTTTATAGTCGCACCAATAGCTACGGTCATATGGCAACTTTCCAGCTTCATCTGAACTTGACATGGATGATCAGTAGTAAGCCTAGTTGTGCATATCATCGCCATATTCCGGTTGAATGAATTTTGCAGGGTTATAGCCCTTTAAAGGTTTTAATAGACAAACTTTGTCCAGATTACTCTCTTCTGAACTCCTTGCCAGATTTCAGCGAATCTTGGTGGGATGATCAGTACCAAGCCTAGTTGCATCTGTCATTGCCGTGTTCTGGTTGAATGCATTTTGGCAGAGTTATGACTCTTTAAAGGTTTTAATACACTAATTTCGTACAGACTAGTTCTCCTGAACGTTGGCTGGATTTCAACAAAAATTGGCAGGGATGATCAGTATCAAGCCTAGTTGCCATGTTCTGGTTGAATGATATTATGCATAAACTTTATGTTTAGCCAATAGAGCGTCCACAGGCCTTCTTGGGCCTCTTGTTTTGTTGTTGTTTATAATCTTTTTTTATATTTTTCAGTGCCATTTCTGCCTTAATTAAGCTGCACCCTTAGATGTCCTGAATATTCAGAAATGTCCAAGAAAAGAATATAGTATGTGTCAGTCTTCCATTGTTTGTGGTTGTTAATGACTGCGTTCTGCTTTAATAGTAGAACTCAGCATTAATAACCTGCAACGGATGGCTTGAACTTGCAACCGAACTAAAAAGGACTGGATGTACATGTACCAATAATGAGGCGCAGTTATCTGTGGTTGATGGATACAATAGTGGGATAAGTGATGTACCAAACAATCAATTGTGGCCAACGATCAGTTATTTAGTAATTGATATTAAGTTATGACATTCAACAAGAGATCATTGCAAAATATATTATAGCTGAAAACAAAAACAAAACATACAAGCTACTTAGTCAAGAATCCGTCGGATTACCACCATCTCAAAATAGTACAAAATAAACTCCTTTTTTATATACAAAAAAGTTACATTTTTTCGCGTACAATGCGGAGACGGAGAAGCGAACCCAAGCTGCATTCGTCTAGTGACATTGGTGAGAAGTGAGTGAGTTAAAGTACGTTACCCAGACATGATTTTATATTTTGTAGCGCATCCGTGGTTGAAAGGTAAAGACGCTGCATTGGAAACCATCTCAACGTTGCGGGTTCGAATCCCACTGGGAGCTCGACTTGTAAGTGTCGATTCTTATGGACGACGGGAAGTATACAGTATGTGTCTTACATCTTCTACCCAGGAATAAGTGAGTGGTCTGCTTCCACCACTAAAATAATTTGACCATCATACATAGCCTAAAATGTGCTGGAAACATTACACGCCAAACAAATAAAAACGATTTAAGTTTTATTTCAATTGCCCTTAACAAAAATGTTCTTAAGTGTTTTCAATAGACCGTGTGTTGCACATTAAATTGAAGTTTACATGTTCAAGGTCAGTGTGAATACTGATATACATCTGGTGTTCATTCCAATAAGCTGTCCAACAATTTCAGATAATGAGATGAAACCGTTACCATATCATTAATATATTGGGCGTGAACATCACTTAAGTTCAAGGTCAAGCATATTGCGCAAGACATTTTCCCTTGGCTTTGTCCGTCTGATGGGGATGGTAAATAGAAGGTCCAAACTACCAAAGGCTATTCTGTCCGCATGTTAAATACTTATTACAATCTTTCTGACAGTAAGACTAGGGCAAGGTTTCATGATTAATTTTATTCTTCACCTCTCACTGAGGTGGCTCTAATACCATAATGTGCTGATGATTGTTTTCATTTGCATTCCAGTGTTTTTTTTAATGAGTTGAGCTCGCTATGAGGCAGTGCCTTATTCATATTAATTGAAGGAGTAAACCACGATATTAGGGCAAGGGAGATGATGCACGTAGCAGAAACAGTTATTAATTGTAAGAGTAGAGCATTCGATATTCGGGCAAGGGAAATAAGCCATGTAGCAGAACCATTATTAATTGGAAGAGTGGATAATTCAATATTAGGGCAAGGGACAAAATGCCTGTAACAGAACCAGTTATTAATTGTAAGAGTAGAGCATGAGACATTAGGGCAATGGAGATAAGGCATGTAGCAGAACAATTATTAATTGTAATAGTAGAACATTCGAAATTAGGGCAAGGGACAAAATGCCAGTAACAGAACCAGTTTTTAAATGTAAAAGTAGAGCATTTGATATTAGGATAAAGGATATAATGCATGTAGCACAACCAGTTATTAGAATAAGAGTACAGCATTCGATAATAAGGCAAGGGTTAAATAGATGTAATATAAACAGTTATTAATTGTAAGAGTGAAGCATTTGATATTAGGGCAATGGACATAATGCATGAAGCAGAACCATTATTAATTGAAAGAGTAAAGCATTCGATATGAGGGGAAGGGAGATGAGGCACGTAGCATAAACAGTTATTAATTGTAAGAGTAGAGCATTCGATATTAGGGCAAGGGAGATAAGCCATGTAGCAGAACCATAATTAATTGGAAGAGTGGAGAATTCGATATGAGGGCAATATAGATAAGGCATGTAGCAGAACAATTATAAATTGCAAGAGTAGAACATTCGATATTAGGTCAAGGGAGATATGGCATATAGCACAACCATTATTATTTGTATGGTAGAAGATGCGATATATGGGCAAGGGATAAATAGCATGCAACAGAACCAGTTAATAATTGTAAGAATAGAGCATTTGCTATTAGGTTAAGGGAGATTAGGAATGTATCATTGCAAGATTGGAGCATGCGATATTAGGGCAAGGGAGATAAGGCATGTAGCAGAACCATTATTAATTGTAAGGCTAGAACATGCGATAGTTAGGCAATGGATAAAATGCATGCAACATAACCAGTTATTAATTTTAAGAGTAGAATATTTGATATTAAGCCATGTAGCAGGTGCCATTCATGTGACATCATTTTTATTAGTAGTATTTCACATGCGACATAGGCTCATCTTCGCTGCTTCGAAAATGTATCGTAAATCGTGTGGATGATATTTTTTCCAAGTAGATAATGTTAGCATATTTATCAAAAAGTAATGAGTTTGTATAACTGCAATATATACTAGCAAAGAAAAATTAACCATCATTAACTAATTTTAACTAATTTTAATATCCTCTGTCAGTTTCCAGTATGCAATGTTGTTCTGAAAGTCACACCAATGTTGCCAAAATACATGCCCACATGATGCATCACAAATACATGCCCACATGATGCATCACAAATACATGCCCCAGGATGCTTCACAAATACATGCCCCAGGATGCATCACAAATACATGCCCACAGGATGCATCACAAATACATGCCCCAGGATGCTTCACAAATACATGCCCCAGGATGCATCACAAATACATGCCCACAGGATGCATCACAAATACATGCCCACATGATGCATCACAAATACATGCCCCAGGATGCTTCACAAATACATGCCCCAGGATGCATCACAAATACATGCCCACAGGATGCATCACAAATACATGCCCCAGGATGCTTCACAAATACATGCCCCAGGATGCATCACAAATACATGCCCACAGGATGCATCACAAATACATGCCCACATGATGCATCACAAATACATGCCCCAGGATGCTTCACAAATACATGCCCCAGGATGCATCACAAATACATGCCCACAGGATGCATCACAAATACATGCCCACAGGATGCATCACAAATACATACCCCAGGATGCATCACACATACATGCCCACAGGATGCATCAAAAATACATGCCACAGGATGCATTACAAATACATTCCCCAGTATGCATCACAAATACATTCCCACAGCATGCACCACAAATACATGCCCCAGGATGCATCACAAATACATGCCCCAGGATGCATCACAAATACATGCCCCCAGGATATATCACGAATACATGCCCACAGGATGCATCACAACTACATGCCGCCAGGATACATCACGATTTTGAGAAATTGTAAAGATCACGTACACAATTTGCAAGTGATTTTGACTCACACAAAATATAGGTATGTTTATTGTCTTGCTCCCCCAAAAAGTAGGGTAGGTAGGTAGGATTTGTATTGTTTAGAATTATTCCTTACTATACTACATTCAGATCAAGAACATCAAAACATGTTTCCCGAACATAATATAGGTGGTCCGCTATATAACTGATATGTATACACGCCTTAAAACCTTTTACACGATAGATATACATTTGTTGAGGTGAGTCCCCAAAAAAGTTAAGATTCGGTGCCTAAAGAATACGGTCGGTGGAAGACCAAAAACAAACCCTGTTTGTTGGTCTTACATAAGCTAATAATTAGGTTACAAGAGTGCCTATGCCATTGTCATTTTATTTTACAATGTTTGCAGTTGATTTTGATCCACTAACATACACCTTGAATAAGCGCCACGAATGGGCCTGAGTTAATGTCCAAACATACGAAATATACAATATAAGATACTCCTGCATTGTCAGTCAACCATTAACCATCCACAAGACATAAGTTACTAAAACATGCACCCTGCAAGCATCGTTCTGTCTAGTCTGCATGTTTGATGTTCCAATTAGTATTCACCAATAGAACCTTTGGCTAATAATCTTACAGAAGTTCTCGTTATTTTGATTGAAATATTCGGTCAGCTTTTTACGAGTTTCCGATTGCATTTCCTTCAGTTCTACTCTTCCTCGGTCTTGACCATAGCAGGCCATTCCGTCAGCCGATGTTATGCAGTAGAACTGCTTTTCTTCGTAATAAACAAAGTCATCTTTCTTAATAGCATGCTCCAGTCCAAGAAAATCCTCAATTTGATACATAACTCCTGCTGGATTTTCTTTCAATTGTTCAGTCGCGATGATAAGTATCTGTTTGAGGGAAAAGTACTTCAGATATTTCAGCATTGGGATATCGTACGTTGAAGATTTTATTTCCTTCCGGTTTGTTCTAACTTCGCCTGTTCTTGGGTTTACAACTTGATCGTCAAAAGGTGGCATAGCAGAATAGTTTTGTTTTACCTGAATATGATTTCTTCTTTAAACACGTATACGTAAACTCAGAAATCATTCTGTGAATGGGTTCACGAACCAATAAAATCAATTTCAAAGTTTTATTGAAGTTGTACAGTCTCTCGGGAACGTTTTCGGTTATGAAGTACCTAGCATCTTTTACGACTGTTATCTGTTTTGAATAACTGCATGGCATGTCCGCCTTGGTCTCTTAGTTGAATGAGGCCTTAAGAAATAAGAGTCTTGATATGAACGTCCACTTTTGATTACAATATTAGGATGCAATTTCATGAAATCAAGCAATTCGCGGGTGCCACATTTGTTAATGCCAATTATGATGCATTGTGGGTAACGTTGAATGAATTTTTCATCTGCTGGTTTCCGATTACGGGAATCGTGTAATTTTTGAATGTCTGAATACAGGGCATTCTGATCATAGTAAATTACACGTACTTGTGTTGTTGTGTTTGTCGAATGTACAACATCTTCCCTCTGTGGTAGCTTTTTTTCATTAATACCCACTGCATTTTTTGAGGCCGATGTAATGACTTCATCTATTTTCTTTTCCTGATCTAAAGATGAGACTATTTTAGCTTGAGTATTTTGGTGTAATCCACTCCGTTGATGTATATAATATACCATTATAAGCATAATAGTCATAACGATCACCGTTATTTTGGAGAGTGTCCTTGAATAAAACCTCGGGTTTTCTGGTCGTACCCTAGATTGGTTTTCTCTTTAGCTTTAAGTTTAATAATATGTTATTGCAGATATGTTACAATACATCAATTCAACATCACAATATTCATAGAAACATATGCAAATGGATTGAACTACAAGTTATTACAACATTAGTTACAGTTCTCTCAATTAGCTACAACTACTATGGTTGTTTAGTACGATTTTGGATACATCCTGAGATGTTTATTATTTTGTATGTATATCTTTAGTTAGTTTCTCTGGATGTGGACTTTATTGTTAGAGATTGCCTTTTGATGGGATGTAGTTTTGTTTACACTGTCTTGTTTATTTGGGCGCTGAAGACAGGATAATAGCCATGATTGTGCGCATATAAAATCGATTCAAGCTAACCAGTAGGCCTTATTGCCTACTGACCGTTCCAAGTCGGTAACCCTGTCTTCACAACCCATTCTGTTGTTTTTTGTCTCTTTCATTGTAGTTTCAAGTCCTTGTTTGCAGTACAGTGCGGACCTACGATGCCATTGCGTTCGGACGCTGTTGTTTCTATAGGACCCTATATATCACTGTCCATCTTCAACTTTTTTTTATTTTCTTATATATTAGCTTTTAGGTCTGAAATATTTTCAAACTAGATCCAGATTTCTCACAACAAAACAGATCACGTCGCACATAAGTGCAGTTTACAGTTACTTGTTTTGTAGATAACTAACAGCGAACATTATAAATCTAACCTCCAACTGGGAAGAAAATAAAAGATCAAACAATATGTTGCCGTCTTTTACAATATAAATATCGAGTTATTATATTATGTATGTATTCAACAAAATCAAGTGTTCATACTGAAGTAAAATGCACGTTAGGGGGAAATTGTCTGAATAAAAGAGAAACCGTCTTTAATTATTTGTTTAATATAGTAGCTACTGTAACAACTTTAAACTACGACACAGTCTTTATTTGATTTCTTGACAGGGAACATGGGTTCACATTCCCTGCCTGGAGAGTGTGTTGCCTCTCGCCTGACGGCTAGGGTGAATATTATTTCCAGGCAGGGAATGCAAGCCCATGTCCCCTGTCAGGAATCCAAATAACTAATAATGATGTTTGTTTTGAAACCAACTGTTTGATGACGTCGAAAATGAATAGCGTCAATGTAGACGTAGACGAAGTTATACGGATTTTATTTAATCATAATTTCTAGTATATTATTGCAAGCCTAAAGTATCGAATATAGTAGTTCAGCCTGTACTTCGTTACTATGGATACATTGAATGTGAATCACAGAGCTATACCATAATCGCAGGCCTCTTTGTAGGCTGATCTTGATTTGTTATTTCATGTTTACCACACCATGGCGCAATCAGTTATTTATGAAATACATACTGAAAAAGGGATCACTTTGAAGCAACACACATAAACAATAGATAAAAGTAGCAGACTCGGTTTTATTTAGTTCGTTCATGTGAGGTATTGTAGTTCAAAACCTCCCAATCCTTTTAGCACCGGCTTAAGCGATATTCTACGTTAAAGTCTCAAATATTGTGCTTGGTGATACCAAAGGACCAGTAAGTAATAAGACTAATGATTTGTAGTCGGATCAACTTTAAACGGCCTCCATACATCACTAAACAAACGCTAGTTTGAATGTCAATACATACTGAACTGAAAAAAGGGGATCCCTTGGAAGCAACAAACACTAACAAGAGATAAAAGTAGCAGACTCGATGTTATTGCGGTATTTATGTGTTAAAGTCGTATTTGTTTTATTGTTGTTTATTCATATATTGAAATATATTATAGTATCGCACATCCTATCAAAGGACAGAACATAGGTTTCATGTTTCATTATATCAGTTAAGCATATTGTTGACCGAAATCAACATCAGTAATTGACTTAAAGCTACAGAGTCTCTATATCAATCGATTTCTTCTTTGTAGGGGTGTCTTTATTTGTAACTTTATCTTCACCAGCTCATGTCGAAATCGGGTATTTAAAGCTACAGAGTCTTTATGCCAATCAATTTCTTCTTTGTAGGCATGTTTTTATTTGTAAAAGAGTATGATACTGAACCTTTGGAAACGGCCGAACACGACACATACAAAATATTGCAGTCTCGGTTTGACTGAGACTGTTCATGGACGGTAGTGAAATATGCTATCTACCGCTCATGCCCTCTAGCCCCGGGTTGAGCAGAACTCAATTTTCATAAAATCAATAGTACATAATTTTAACCATCCCGAAGATGGTATGCATATGGCGGTGGGTATAGATATTTTCCTTCCCCATGTCCAGTGGCCTATTGTCCCAGTATCTAACAAATTACTATGCCCCCAAGAGCGAAATAAACAAAATGGAATTTAGTTGGGAGCAGCGGTTATGAAGCCTGCAAATCACAATAATCAGTCAAAAGACTAAATTAAATAGCAGACAACATATCCTATGAGTGGTTAAACACTACCTAGAGCCTATTATCGGCCGGAGTAGTGGAACCACCGAATCAAAAATTAAGTAAGAAAACAAAAGCAATTGAAAATATACCACCGATAACTAAATATAAGTATCGGACTCAGCGATCTCCAAAGATCGAATGAATAACAGTCCTGATTGCAAGCGCGGGGAGACATATTACTGCCGCCACACTGCACAAGCAACGCTACTGTGCTATAAAAAAGAGTATGATAATGGACCTTTGAAAACGGCCGAACACGACACATACAAAATATTGCAGTCGCGGTTTGATTGAGACTGTTCATGAACGGTAGTGAAATATGCTAGCTACCGCTCACGCCCTCTAGCCCCGGGTTGAGCAGAACTCAATATTCATAAAATCGATAGTACATAATTTTAACCGTCCCGAAGATGGCATGCATATGGCGTAAAGTCTTGTTCACCAGCTCTTGTCGAAATCGGGTATTTAAGCGAACAAATATAATGCTCGACATCATTTATTGTAAAGAAATCGACCAGTGCACATCGTACCTGTACACAAGTAACATTATGATTTACAGACGAAAAAACAATTGCCTATTTCGGGACTCGAACACACAACCTCCTGATTTTAAGCCAGGTGCTCTATCCACTGCGCTATAACGCTTCCTGAGAAAATGGTATACAAACTACAATTTATTATGAGGCAAAATAACTTAAGATATTTAAACGCAACTCAATATGAATCCATAACAATATAGTCCATCTTGTCGGACGTATAAATTAACAGTGCCTGATGTAATACTATACGTTATCAATATGAAACTAATATTCCGCCTCAAAACAATCACATCTCGACTTGTTATTTAACGCGTAATGAGTTTGTGTGTGCGCTAGTTATTACGTTATGCCTATTTAGTGTTATTAATGCTAGAACATAATATTTAAAACATGTACGCCGTAGCTAATGTTTTTCATGTTAATAAAATACTGAAAGGAAAAAGAAACGCAGGGTGCGAATTTCCGCTATATATTGCATATACTGCACACTTAATTCCATATATATTCCAAGGAAATCCCAAGATGTTTTGTAAAAAGAAAAAGTGCAGTTAATTAGAGAAAGGACACAATTGTGATGTTGTAGACGTTTTAATCACAGTATACATTGTAACAAGAAATTCATAAATGCTGAAGTTCCTCTTTGAAAAAGTGAGCCAGTTCAGTACTGTATTTAATGTTAAGTGATTGCAACATTTAAAGCCTAAGTTTGCTCACCTGCTTGAGCCAAATGCGCATTCTGACGATAACGACACGTTAAAGGGGTAACCATTGGTGTGTTCAGTGCTGTTTAAACCTTCTTTCTAAAAGGACAGGCCTTATGTCGCCCTGTACCATTCGATTAGCAGTAGCATAGTAAACATACAGTAAATACCGGAAATACGCACCCTGCGTTTCTTTTTCCTTTCAGTATATGATTATAGCTGTTTCAACATTATAACATAACCCGTCTACAGTCCTGATTTTGAAAGTTACGAGACATCCTGATGCTTAAGAAGGAAGGCTCCTATTTTACGAGTTTGTTAAATGAACATTCAAAGTAGAGAACATGGTATATTATAGAGTCAGTTGATAAGGAATGTCAATTGATAAGAAAAATGAATTGTTGATACCTTCAATACATATCTGATATGTTATATGGGTGACGGTTTGGCGGTCCCTGGTTTAAGATTCACATGCGAAGCAAGTTTCGTTGAGACTTGCTTAAGCAACACACGCCCCAGCCTCATTCGTCAGATGGGGACGAAAACCGGACTGTTCCGTATCGGAGTATATCCCTCTTGAACACGTTAAAGATCGATAATAATGTTACTATCCATTAGTAAGAATTCCCGGATGCCTAAATATTATAACCCTGTCTCTGAAGCGGCTCTACATAACTAGTACTGCGTGGTTGAGACGTTAAGCACTGCATTTGGAAACGCGTACTTACGTAAATAGCATTAGAATTAGGATCGCAGTAATGATTTGCGGTTTTTATTTCTTTTGAATTTATATTTCATGACATATTTATTTACATTTTGTCGCAATTTTGATAAAAACTGTAATATATATATATAAATAAAAACTGGTACGCATAATCAACAAATTGCCTATACTACACTAGTATATACACTTAATTTCACGTAATATTCAAGATATATCTTAACGCGTTTTGTACAAAAAGGGGCTACAACTAATAACAGAAAGGACAACTCTGTCATGTAGCAGACCTTTTAATCAAAGTATACTTTGTTACACGATATCATAAATGTTGAAGTTTTGTGACCGTGTTATGCTTGGGGTTATACTCGCTTGGCTTAGGTACTCGGGGTGGTCACTTCAGTGGGGCCTGAGAAAATAATCAATTCAGAATGTAGATCAACTTTCTTTTAATGTATCACGTTGAAGTATAAGGGAGCAAATCCTTATTGTTACAATACAATAAGGGTTAACATGTGCATAATATTATGTACTATTAAATATACACAAACAAATGTTTTACTCCTAATTTGCTCAGAATAATAAAAGTAAGTGTATGCGAATAAAGTAAACTCGTTAAATACTTAGGTTAACAAATATAATAGTTCCTGACTCCATCATGTAAACATGAATACACAAATCGCATTAATAGAAGAACAATGTTTATATGTACAATATATTTATGAATCAATCAATATATTTATGAATCAATCCCTTAGAATACAAGTATGTCTATATGAACAATATTCTTATACCTATCAGTCTGAACATAGGTTATTCACCAACTTGTTATATGCCTGCATCGATTTACATTACATACAGATGTAGATAAACAATATTATTGAAATTGAGAAGTAGTACGGACAATGACCGTGACCTTAAGTTAAACTTGCAATACGTTTATTTCTAGTATTTATTCTTAGAATTATTGAACCGAAGTTGAATACTTCATTTTGGTTATGACAAACGCTCAATCATGAATTGCACATGAAACAATGCATTATTCCAAATAGAACTAGACATAGTAAATTGTGATAATGTGCATAAATATTCATGTTAAAATAATAAAGTTTCTTACCTGAGAAAATAATCAATTCAGAATGTAGATCAATTTTCTTTTAATGTATCACGTTGAAGTATAAGGGAGCAAGTTATCTTTAGGTAGCTACATGCCGTTTTATGTGATTATTTCTCAGATTGGTTGTCATGGTGAAGTGGACACTTTGACCAATGAAAATCTGTCCAGGCTATTTGCTGACCTATAACCCTTGCATATATTTAAATATTGACCAGTATATTTCGGCGGAACTGAATTGACTATGATTGATTAGGTCCGTAGAAATGCTCAGAGATATGACAGGGGGTTCGGCAGCTCCTGTATTCAGACAGGGAATGGTCAATTGATTAATGTGTGGTTACCTTGAAGTTCTTAAAGTATACATATTTTTCTATTAATATCACTTTTTGGCTGACCACTTGATATATAAGCCTGGTGAGAAACTCAGAGAATGGCCGTTCAGAGTTAAACTATTTGTAAGAAGCACTGCGTCTTAATATTAATTACCGCTGCATATTTGCAAATAAAACCTTA
The DNA here is from genome assembly GCA_037043455.1 of Cyrtodaria siliqua. Lineage (NCBI taxonomy): Eukaryota > Metazoa > Mollusca > Bivalvia > Adapedonta > Hiatellidae > Cyrtodaria > Cyrtodaria siliqua. The sequence continues at coordinate 125,425 of JAWPHD010004953.1, forward strand.
AACATAGATAACTGCAAACCACAATTAACACAAATCAAATTCTAACGACTATATATATATAATTATGTATATGTAAATGAAAATGCAATATTAAAGAATTGAACAGGAAAAGAACATGCACACAATACATAATTAATTATAGCTGGGTAACAATCCCCTCTGGATTGGTGAAAGTTTTAGCTCCGGCTAAAAATAATGTTCGCATTTATAACTCTGTCAATAGTCTCGTATATGGAACACACGTTTCGAACAGGAATGTTCACTTATATCTCGCGTGATTCACATTACTTCTTGAAAGTTATTGGATATCGTCATCGATGAAACATCGTATCAAATGTAATTAAACATAGTGATGTTTAATCTTTGAAACACTAGAACAAGTCACTGGAAGTTGCGGAATACACTTGGTGAACTGGAGGTATATATTTACAATGATGTTTTGGAACACCCTTCATGAACAGGACTGTACATTGTCCGGAATGGGAGTAAATGTCTGCCACTGATTAGCACTATGCACACACTGACACACTGACCGCAGTATATTGCTGTTTTTGTTTTGAACTGGATCGGTCCTGGAACTGGTTATATGAGGTTGTGTCCTTGTTTGAACTCGCTGTCGGTATGCCTTAGATTCCACCGTTTTCAGACATAACGACACACCGAAATTGGTAGACCATGTTCAATATTTGGAAAAAATAAATAAATTCCCTATTAAATCTATTCATATTGTAATAAAAAAGTTGAATAAGAATTGGAATACAGCTTTTAAACCGAAGTTTACAACTGAATAAAACAAAAACTCGGGAAAGATTAAACTATGTCATACATTCAAAATAATGGGGATGGGTGTATGTATATACTCGAGTAATTGTTGAAGGCTAGGCCTAGTTCCGAAATGCAGCATTTTTTTTGTTTGTATTGTTGGAAATTCCGATGTTGTTGGTTGTTGTTTTTTTGCAATGTATGCTGTATACTCACTAATATAATTGTATTTCATGGTAATAATTGTGTATTTATAAAGTTTATTTACATAAAGCAACCATTCTATTACGGTGTATTATTATTATTATTATTATAATTGTATTACTTGCTGTAAAACCTGCAATGCTGCCGTAAATCAATGTGTATAAATGAGGGATAGTATTTCACTGCTTATTTTTAGGCTGAATGTTGATAGTGGTGTAACAGTGTACCGGTATGTGTGTCCGGTAGTCGGAATAGGTATGAAGGAAGCGTTGTTTCATAGATTAATATGTTGCTGTATAACTTTAATAACGAATAGATCTAAGGAATGAGTGAGAAGGAAGTGACGTCTCACCGTACTCACAATAAACAATAATCAGATATGATTATTACCGATTAATTCAATAAATCTGTTCTGTAATTAGAGTTTCAAAAAAAAAAATTCAAAACATTTTTTTGGATCTCGTTATGAATCCTGCAAATAATAACTCGCACTTTAGGACTCTTATTTTTTCTAAGCTTCTCAGCATTTTACATGGAACCTGTATTATGTCAATGAGTAATGAATAACTGTGAATCGGATTGATTGCACTTGTGTTCATGAATTGGTGCCGTCCTGAATAACAGGTGTGTGTGATTCACGTAGGTATATGCTCGTGAGTCACAGCTCTAGTTTTTAAAGTACTTATTCCTTTTAACGACCTTCCGTCGTTTCCCTTGCTTTGTATGAGTTCTCAAATATTGATGTAAAAAGTTAGGGTCAATATTTTGCTCTGATTCGTATGTAGGATCATTATATCCTTGCCATTTGATTTTGTACATTTGTTGACCGTTAATGACTTTCCCTCCAAGAATACGTTCGACATTGTACCACCTTTGATCATTTGTAGTTGATGTTGTATGTGTAGCCTGTTTACTTTTAGTACGGGCAGGGGTGAATGGTACTGCATGAGGGGAGAGAGATGAAGGTGGTACGCTAGTGTTATCTCTAAGATTGTGAATATCTTGAGAGGGAGCAGTTCGAATATTATGATCAAAGTAGGCCTTTATATTGTCACAGTGAACATATGATGGAATAATCTTATTATCCCGTATTCTTTGCAACTTATATGTATAATTCGGGCCGTAAGCATGAATTTTATATGGGCCTTCGTATTTGTCTGAAAGCTTTTTGGATTGTCCTGTAATCGTTTTGAAATTCCGTTTCAAGACTTTGTCACCCACTCTGAATTTTGGTATTTCTGCAGTTTTATCGTGTGATAGTTTCTGTTTCTGTTTTGCAATGGTGGACTTGTCAAGTGCTGTTTCTAGTGAAATTTGCTGCTTCTGTTGAATATCTTTTATGTACTCCTTTAGTGGTTGTGAATTGATGTCTTTGGGAATGAGACTACAATCGATAGGTGTAAGCATCTGACGTCCGAACAGCATGAGGAATGGAGACTGCTTAGAGGAAGAATGGATAGACATGCGAAGACCCATGAGAATAGCTGGAAGGAATTGAGACCATTTCTCTTGGTGTTGTGAGCAATATGCTCGAAGGGATTTGCCTATTATGCTATTCATAACCTCTACTCTACCGTTACAAGCTGGATGGTAGGCGGACGTTTTGTGTCGAGTGACCTGGAAAAGTTCACACAACGCTTGCACCATTGCTGACATAAAGTTAGCACCTTGATCTGAAACAATGCATAGGGGACTGCCGTAGCGGCAGAAAATTTCGGAGTATAGTTTGTTAGCAACTGTTTTTGCATCCTGGTTGACTAGTGGGAACCCTTCTATCCATCCAGTACATGAATCTACTACTAGAAGAATATATTTATAGTTTTCTGCAGATTGTGTCAGTGGCCCTAAGATATCCATATGGAGTCGAGCAAAGGGCTCTGATATTGGGAAGGGAATTAAGGGGGCTTTCTTATGGTGGTAATGTCTGGTAGCCTTCTGACAACAGTCACATGACCGTATGTGATTTTCGACATCGCGGTACATATTGGGCCAGAAATATTTTAGCCGTATTGATGAATAGGACTTGTCAAATCCGAAATGTGAACTTCCCGCTCCGTCATGGTAAGCGAGTAAGATATCTTCACTTAGTTCAGTGGGCACCGCTAGCTGTCTCTGGTAGCGCAATGGCTTTGGAACACCTCTCGATCGGGTCGTTAGGTAATGGTAAAGAACACCATGAAGTATTACGTATTGTTGGGCTTCTGCGACCAGTTTTATTGCTGCTTTTGAATTATCAGGGAGGATACCGAATTCTAGGTAATTAAGAATATGCTGCAAGTCTTGATATTGAAATAACATCTCTTATTGTTTTGGGGTCGCCTTTAAGAAGGTCGGGTTTGATTGACGGCAACACCCCGTTTATTAATATTTGGATTAAATTATCATCGGGGAGTCCTGCTAACCTAGCGGTATGCTGCATTTCGGTAATGTAGTCAAGAACGTTTTCATTTGGGAGCTGATGTTTATTCATTAATGTTGAATGTAGGGCATATTTGTCACATTTCCCGTATCTATGCATGAATGCAGTTGAAAAATGATCCCAAGAATCTATTTCGTTGGGCAGAAGTGTCCTGAGCCATTTTCTAACATTATCGTCTACAAAAAAATTAATGGATTCTAGCTTGTCCTGTTCGGAAGCTTTCCTGAGATTAAAATGGCTACTGAACATGTCTAGCCAATTTTCGGGGTCGGAATGCCCATGTGAAAACGTTTGAATTATGGAATCATGTAAGGACAAACCTTTAACTCTGTGTTCAGTGCTATGAGTCTGCCCGACTTGTCCGCTACCGGATGGGATGTCCTCAGCGTTGGTTGTTTTCCTGCCTTGTCTGGTTACGACACTCATCCTTCCGGCTTCCACCAATTGTGACCGTGTTATGTTTGGGGTTATACTCGCTTGGCTTAGGTACTCGGGGTGGTCACTTGTGTGGGGCCTGAGAAAATAATCAATTCAGAATGTAGATCAACTTTCTTTTAATGTATCACGTTGAAGTATAAGGGAGCAAATCCTTATTGTTACAATACAATAAGGGTTAACATGTGCATAATATTATGTACTATTTAATATACACAAACAAATGTTTTACTCCTAATTTGCTCAGATAATAAAAGTAAGTGTATGCGAATAAAGTAAACTCGTTAAATACTTAGGTTAACAAATATAATAGTTCCTGACTCCATCATGTAAACATGAATACACAAATCGCATTAATAGAAGAACAATGTTTACATGTACAATATATTTATGAATCAAACAATATATTTATGAATCAATCCCTTAGAATACAAGTATGTCTATATGAACAATATTCTTATACCTATCAGTCTGAACATAGGTTATTCACCAACTTGTTATATGCCTGCATCAATTTACATTACATACAGATGTAGATAAACAATATTATTGAAATTGAGAAGTAGTACGGACAATGACCGTGACCTTAAGTTAAACTTGCAATACGTTTATTTCTAGTATTTATTCTTAGAATTATTGAACCGAAGTTGAATACTTCATTTTGGTTATGACAAACGCTCAATCATGAATTGCACATGAAACAATGCATTATTCCAAATAGAACTAGACATAGTAAATTGTGATAATGTGCATACATATTCATGTTAAAGTAATAAAGTTTCTTACCTGAGAAAATAATCAATTCAGAATGTAGATCAACTTTCTTTTAATGTATCACGTTGAAGTATAAGGGAGCAAGTGATCTTTAGGTAGCTACATGCCGTTTTATGTGATTATTTCTCAGATTGGTTGTCATGGTGAAGTGGACACTTTGACCAATGAAAATCTGTCCAGGCTATTTGCTGACCTGTTACCCTTGCATATATTTAAATATTGACCAGTATATTTCGGCGGAACTGAATTGACTATGATTGATTAGGTCCGTAGAAATTCTCAGAGATATGACAGCAACTCCTACCAGGGGGTTCGGCAGCTTCCTGTATTCAAACAGGGAATGGTCAATTGATTAATGTGTGGTTACCTTGAAGTTCTTAAAGTATACATATTTTTCTATTAATATCACTTTTTGGCTGACCACTTGATATATAAGCCTGGTGAGAAACTCAGAGAATGGCCGTTCAGAGTTAAACTATTTGTAAGAAGCACTGCGTCTTAATATTAATTACCGCTGCATATTTGCAAATAAAACCTTAAACATAGATAACTGCAAACCACAATTAACACAAATCAAATTCTAACGACTATATATATATAATTATGTATATGTAAATGAAAATGCAATATTAAAGAATTGAACAGGAAAAGAACATGCACACAATACATAATTTATTATAGCTGGGTAACAATTTCGTATGAACAGTCAAGCCATTTCAGTATTGCATTTAACGTTAAGAGATTGCAACGTTTAAAGCCTAAGTTTGCTCACCTGCTCGTGTCCAATGCGCATGCTGTCGATAATGAATTTTAAAGAGGTAACCATTGTTCAGTGCTGTTTAACCCTTCTTTCTGAAAGGACAGGCCTAATGTCGCCCTGTGCCATTCGATTAGCGGTAACATATTACACATACAATACCAATTAAGCGTTTCTTTTTCTTTTCAGTATATGAAAAACACAGCAGGTATGAGTCTTCCTTTTACAATTGTGTTAGAGCCGACAACTATAATGGAGAAAATGTCATGCCTTTATATAAAACAAATAAATAGCTTACGTGGGATGTGTGCTCACTAGTATTAAAGAAACAACTGTATTTTTATTGTAATATTTTAGTCTATCGACGAGTTATCGTCGGAACCCGCGTTTCATCACGAATAATAGAGTGATAACGTAATCAATCAAACGTGGGCTCCGACGATGACGACGAGTATGCTAGTTAACGTCAAGAATATATTTGCTGAACTATCAAGAGCCAACGCGGTACTCATTGTGTTTTTTGGAGATATGCACACTATTCGTGATTAACTGACTTATAAATAGGATATATTTGAAGTATAAACATGTATTCCTCTGCCGCGATACCACCACCTTAGAAAATCGCTAACTAGAACGTATCATAGACCGAGGTTATATTATCGCTAAATCTACAAGGCTTCTTGTATTTAATATTTTAAATATAAATCGCTCGCAACCAAACATTTTCTTCTTCTCAATGCTTTAAACTAAAATGTAGTTTCAAGTACCGCATATAAGAAATGTGGATCGTTGGGAAAAACAGAAATGATTGAAAACTAGAGATTTTATTTTTTAAATAAACGTAGACTATATTTCCTTGAATTATAATTATTTATTGATGAATATTATTAAGAGAACATTGGTGTAAGTGACCTTAAGGTTCAGTGTAAAGGTAACTACAGAAATGAGTATTATATGTGTGTAAACGCCTAGGACATTTGCAAAATAAGGTTTGATAGAATAATTGTATTAGTTATGTAAAAATATGCATGAATGCATGACTAAACTAACGAACGAACGAACGGTGGGTTGGTGGTTATGCGGGCGAGCGAACGAGCGAGCGACTGAGTGAGTCAACAAACGAACAGCGAATGAATGAACGAACGTACGAACGAGCAAACGAAAGTTCAAACAAGCAAACACAAACAAAGAAATGAATAAATGAATAAATGATCGAATGAATGGATGAGTGAGTGAGTGAGTGAGTGAGTGAGTGAGTGAAAGAGCGAGTGAGCGATCAATCGAGCGAGTTAATGAGTGAGTGAGTGAGCGAGCGAGCGAGCGAGCGAGCGAGAGAGCGAGTGAACGAACGAACGAACGAAACTGTTCAAAAGTTCTTGAGAAACATATACAGTCTACTCTCAGTAACTCAAACTCGCTTATTTCGAATTTCCGCTTATGTCGAATTATTTTCACGGTCCCGATTTTATTCCTTCTATTTTTATGCAATTTGACTTCTTTTAAGTCAAATTTCGATAAGTCGAATTATTCGATAATTCGAACTATTTTTCTGGTCCCAAACACGAATCTATACATTAATTTACTCTCGCTAATTTGAAGTTCAATTAAAGTGCCAAATGCAAGTTTGATCAAACACAAGCCGGCGTCGAAGTTGATTGTGAAGCAAACAAAAGGTGATAATTGCTGAGATGATTTGACCTGTAACAAATAAATCATGGTGACATGTTTGTTAATTTATTTTCTTGATTTTTCATGATAAATTAAGGCTTGTTAACGAGGAAGTTTGTTTACGCTAATTGAAAACAATGGCCATCGCGTGGGTTAAAACAATTATAATAATTTTACTAATTTGACATGGACGAAACGTATATCTAATTAATTAATCAGTGGCAGTTGTCAATGTTCTGTTTTTGCTATAAAATTCGAATGTATAATGTAATCAAAACATTAATTCAGCATGTCTGAACACAGAACTCAAAACGTTTTCTTATACTGCTTTAACATGAAATGCCCGAATATACAAACTGACAAAACGAAAGTAGAATGCTGCGAAACATGTCATACAGTGAGTGTGTTTCATATTTGAGCGTGATAATAACAGCAAGTAATTAATGTAATTGCATATTCCTATTGGATATGAATTATAACTGTAAAGAAACATATTCATAAACATATGAAGGAAGAAATCATGTATTTCATTAAAATCGGCAAATATCGGCAATATAAACACGTGTATGCATAGTGTAAAACAGGTGGGTGGGGTAAAAACAAGTATGACATAATCGTTTAATTCGAACTTCGGATAACTCGAACTTTTTTTCCGGTCCCTTGAAATTCGCGATACAGAGTGTGGACTGTAGATATTTTAAGATATAAACTATTTTTAGTAATGGTGGCCATCCTCGATATCGCACTGACCATATTTTTTAAAAAACTTGAAAACCATTATTATTAGGATCACCCATGTGATGTATGGTCAAAAATCGGCAAAAACAGTTTCTGAGAAAAACAGCCGTTTAAATAAGAAAAATAAAAAAAAAGATTGCAAAATAAATGGCGGAGAGATTGAAGATGTGCGGACGGACAGACGGACGCCCAACGAAGAGTGATTACTGTATATTAGTTCATCTCTGAGGTTTTCTCAAAGCATTTGGAGAAACGCAATGTTTTAAAATGATTCTCATTTTTTTTCATTTAATTCTTGTGAAAAAGAGTCTTGACCGTTGACCTGAATTTACTTCTGTATCATAAATCAGGACGGACTAAACACGGCTACCACGATAAAGCCAAGTAAATATCCTTTCGAGTGATATATGTCTCTATGATATTTTAAAATGCTGAACTCGTCACAAAATTCGTCGATTGGTCAACATATTCGTTTGGACAGACGACGAATGGGCGGACGGTCGAAGACTTATCATCGTATATCAGCTCACCTCTGAGCCTTTTCCTTATGTTAACTCATAAACGGAATATGCTTCGTGCATAAACAAAATAACAATGGCTTTCAAAAATGTACATTCAATTTTTCAATTAAATATTCTGAAAAAGGGTCATGACCTTTGACCTCAATTTTCCCCTGTCATATACAAAATCAGGGCTGAACATGGGTGCATTCTCAAAAGTCATAACAGTTTCCTGAGGCGTAATTGTTTATTATTTTATAGTCATTAGCCCTAAATACGTCTCTTCCTCATTACTTAGGATACATTTTGATTTTCATTTCACAGAATTTTACTATTTGTCATTGTCTTTTTTAGTAAGACATAAACAAACTCTTAGTGAGATCCTCCTGCCCCTCGTGTACTATGAAACGTTCAATAAAACATCATTTAAGAAAGACAAACATATCGGACAGGGAAAGCAGTATTCAAGGACGACAGTCAACCATAAAACACAAAAACAAACACGCAAACAGACAAACGAGAAGGCAAAATTAATAAAAAATGCAAACGACATCACAAACACAAAATAGTTGACAATAGGGCTACCGCCTTGTAACGGTCAGTGGCAACAAAGCCCACTGGGGGTTTAAACCGGTTCTAGGGTGCACCAAACCTCACACTTACCCTACTGTCATCCCATTAAAACAGGACAGTGTAAATAAAGAAATCCCCGCCATGATCTAATTAAGTTGACCTAGGACATTCCTTGTCCGTTGATTGTTTGATTAGGAGGGGTGATTATAATTGAATAATTATATGCTACTTCTTATGTGTCATGTACATGTAAGCAGTTAGATGCAATATTGGACTAAAATTCTGTCAAAAGCGAAAGGAGCTCTGCCATGTAATCACAAAACATGTCACATCTACGTTATACATTAATTTCTTTAATCTCAAACATCGTAGTAATATGCTTCTGATTCTAATGAGATTGTTCAAATAGCAACTTTATTCTAATGTCTACAGGTTACATTTAGATGTTGCCTCTTCATAAACTTTACCGGTGCTCTGGTAAAATATTCCCAGGTAAAATAGTCATAGATGATAAATACTTAAGAGTAGTTCGTTATGACTACTTCTTAATAATTTAGAATACACTGTAGTTAAAATAAACAACTTTACAAGATTACACAACACTAAATGTTTACTAAAATATCACATTGCAGTAGCAAGATGTATTATTCACCAAATATTTTGTTCAATTTGATCCTCTCTTTTTATTTAATAATTTAATTAAAGCTTTTAAAGTCAGAAAAAGTTGATTTAAAAACAAAAACACTTATATAAAATAAGTATTAAATTGCTAAAACTATGTAAGACTATACTCAAAAGTACTGACCTATGGTATTTTATATATGTATAAGCTCCATACCAATCTTTACAAAAATGGCGACCATCTTGGATGCCATATTGGTTTACTTTTTGTGCTCTAATTTTTGACAGTTTATGCTGATTGACTGATAAACTTCCGAACAAGACGAACATGTTGATATATGTCCTATTTTTGTTACCACGTACCCTTAAAATAATTTGATTTTAGCCAAGGTCACCCTACTATTCATGCAACATGTACATTTTTTTCTACCCTTTATTTTGTTAGATATACTAGACATTAATTTTAATAGTTATTAAATGATCAAGATATATCAAATTTGTTGATTCCCTTAAGTAGCATTGAGCACATGTGGCCTATATAATTTTGAACATTTAAAGTAGATATAAAAGGCGAACAGGAAAGTAGCATTCTAGGACGACAGTCAACCACAAACACATCAACAAAGAACAACTTTAAAGATGAATAAAAGTCAAAATAAGACATCATAAACACAAACTGGTTGACAATAGGGCTACCGCCATGGAACTGTCAGTGGCCAAAAAGGGGCCTTTGGGGATTTAAACCAGGTTCTAGGGTGCACCAAGCCTCACTCGTACCCTATTGTCATCCCATAAACGGGACAATGTACATAAAGATATCCCTCCAGGTTATATTCTCTAACAAACACGGCAACATGAGCATGTATATATGATATAACAAAAAGCCTAGAAAACCACAAAGTAAGTACTCAATGACTTGGCAGATGCCAGAGCAATGAGAGAATAAACCGTTAAGGGTACGACAAGACAAGATTAAAGACAAACATCACACGTTATCGTCCTATAAGGTTTTAGAAATGAATGGTCCACAATCTGTCCGGTCATTGCACAATCAAAGAGGAAAGTATAGTGGCGTACTGTAAATGGGTCCACCACTAAACATACAGTGCGTTGAAAATGATAGGGTCATAAGCTCAATTGATAACGTTTTCAAAATTTAATAAAGATATAATGAAAGTGATTATGACCAAGGATCTTAAGAAGTTTGTAAATCACATCACCATAGAGTCAGGTTGTGACAGTCCTTGTTGCAGAAGAGTTCTTAAATTACTTTTATATTTTAAAAGTAGCTCCGAGTTACTATACTACAATTTTGCAAAGGTTTTTCGAAGTTTATGGTAACGATAGCCCTGCTGGAGTATCTAGTTATACATAGATTACAAATAGTAAAGTCCTCAACTCGACTACAAGCTCTAGAAAAACGAATAAGTTCATAAACATGTAAAGTGACCCGGAGGACATCCCCATGTAAGTGAGGATAACAATATGAAACCCTGATCATTTTTTAAAATATAAAAGTATTTTTAAAAACTCTTCTGCGACAAGGACTATCATAAACTGTCTTTTGTTGTGACGTGATGCATCGGAAGTATCGGATGAAAGATCATAGAAGTACAATAAGTACAAGAACAAATCTGCGAAAAGAGGAGTACAGTTCGTACCCATAGGAACACCAACAATTTGTCTATAAACGGTTGTTCCATACATGACGAAAATATTATCTAATAGGAAAATGAGTGCTTCACAAACTTCTTGGCAAGTCCACATAGTGTAATTGTCTAAAATGCCGTTTGTAGTGTTACGGGCCAAACATTTAGATTTTTTCTCTAGCGAAAGTGTTTTGAATAAGAGCAATAAGCTTGTCTTTGATAAGGTGATGCGATAATGTTGTACTAGTATATAGTGTAGAGAAGTCATAAGTACTTATAGATGAAACTTGACGTTTATTGCAAATTGTATCAAGAACATCTCATGAATTTTTGAGTTTTTGCTTAATATTGTTTAACGTGATCTTTAATGGCAGTAAGACAATAAGTTAAAAGCTTGGAGATGTTTGTGGTGCTGCAGGCACTATAATTCAAAATAAAATTAGCTTTATATGGATGTTTAGGTAATTTAGGCATCCAGTACATAGTTGGCAGTTTGTTTTGCTTTTCGTCTACCTCGGCCTTGAAAGTGATGCACCGAGTGATATGTGTGGAAACAACGTCATCCTCAGTTGATTGAACTCAGTTCCTGAGATAAAACATCAAACCATCCGTATATATTTATATGTTAATACTGAATGATACTGGCTTACATCGAAAGTCGTAAAGGAATTTTTGGCCAGATCAGCAGCTCATAATCACGGCAATAGTTCCTTATGCATACATCATATTTTTGAGAGGTATTATTGTTTACGAATGATCATGACTGGCGCACATTACAATGGCGTCGGAATGTTTTAGATACTCGGAGGAAGCTGGGGCCCAAATGAACATTTTCAATTTTGGATAAGGTTCCCCAACCCCCTTCTGTTTGCTTGTCACATATTCTAATTTTGTTTATCAATTGATTAGTGCTATGCTCTGTCGGCAATAAGCACTTGTGTTGGGTCAAAACATAAAATGGCACAATATATGGAGGGAAGTGGGGGAAAACACACACCATGCCCAACCCGGTCAGATTAGTGAGGTGTGCCTGCCCTCCCTCTCCCCACTCCGTTCCTACGGCTATGCATTAATATGTGCATAGTATAATCGAAACAATTGTTAGACAATTTACATCAATATGTAACAAGTATTAGTGGTTGCGGATTCCAAAGTAGACGAACGGGGGAATGGGATCTGAGGAATTCGCGTGTAAGGCATATTGTATGTGTTTACCAACTGTTTTTTTTCAGTGTTGCAACCCCATCTCACCCCGTACTCCAACTCCCTCTACACATACACACATACATCCATTTCAGATTATGTATATACATGTAGGATGTCCTATTGGTTAAATGGCGGGAGGGAATATAAACCTTAGCTTCCGACCTGTCGCAGGATGAGCTAGTGGTGTGGGCTAACACAGGAGAGAATCAATCACGGTGAATGCATGTACATCAGTTTAATGCAACTTTTAAAATATATATACAATTATCAAAAAAAAACAAGGGAATACACAGATGAAATATGAAAAGACTGTTCTCATAAACGTTTTAGACATTCTTGGTATTATCACAAATACTGAATGTGTCGACTGACTATATACGACACTAAGTTGTTAAGGTGATAACGATGTTGATGTTCACACGAATTATGATCTAGCGCGATAACTGTAATGCGCGAGAGCTCATGAATATGATGATGCGCGAATCTAATGGTTGATTGTCATCAAATGCCTTCTATAAGGGTTGATGACGCGATATAATGAGGATTAACCTCCACTGAGGTTGTGGATGATGTTCTTCCAGTGAGGACTCATAACGGGCCCACCTGGTGTCCCGGGGGTTGTCGATTCTATAACCTGACCATGTTGCACAGGTACGGGGACCGTCTCCATCGCTCGTAACGTTATATGATGATTCTAGTGTCGAATAACCTAAAGGGCTTACACACCCTAAAAGCTTAGCTCCACTCGGAGGCTTATCTGCACCGGACGGTTTATCTGCACCGGACTGGTTAGGCACATATTGCCTGTGAATTTCGCCGGTTCCAACCTCTGCTCAAAGTAACTTTCAATCAATTCCCGCCAGGACTTGAGAAAAATGCATTTTATAACCGACTTTCCGCCCAAAACATTATTTCCCACGTTCATTCCGTGACACACGTGGCAACATGCGCAATATTAACATCTACAAGAAAGGACCCTTAAAGAACTTTTCCCTTTAAAGAGATAGACCTATACTTTTACATGCATTAGCACAAAACTAAACTTATTAAACGGCCCTTCCGGACGCCCTCTGGAGGCCACTTAAAATTGCATGCTTTTCCGTGTTACCTGAATATATCATGGACATTGTCAATTGGTTTCCACTGAACCATGGAGTAGTGTGTGACTGACAGGTGCTTACAAGAGCAGTGTACGACCAATACGATCTACTCGTGATTATTTGTGACAACATCTGCCCACTTAAAGAAAGTGCTACACTTTTTAAATTGAACAAAATATAGTTAATATTTACACGTTAATAAACTATTAATTCTTCCCAGCAAATGACCGACACAACATACAAGCTGATCGCTCAATCGCCTGAGTATGTTAACTATAACTACCGAGGAATGCAATATTCAGCCAGTACAACGACCGTCTTCCGGAAAACATCCACTGAAGGTATGACCTAACTATAATATGTATGTTTCTATGTACTGGGGTTTTTACCAGATTCCCCTTTAAAGAGACAAAAGCTCGCTCCTGACTTTCCCCACAAGTTTTACTATTGGGTTGACCTTTCTGTGTCAAGTCTGACAAAGGCGCAGCTATAGCCAAAAAGTTTGGGACGAATTTTAGGTAAAAACCCGCCAACCCTTAACATAACCTAACTTGTTTCTTTGTCTCGGGTTTGGGTGCTTCATGAATTGCCTTAACGTTGTCGGTGTTGGGTTTCAATTTCTGGTCTCTCCCGACAACATGACCCAGACACTCTATATTTGCGTAACCTATGTGACACTTGCTAGGTTTTGCAGTCAGTTTAAATCGGCGTAGCCGTTCCAACAGTTTACGTAGAGCCTTTATATGGTCTTCAAATGTTGTTGTAAACACCAGGATGTCATCTACAAAACTGTCTGTGTTGGACAAATCCTTCAAGACTTTACCCATCAACGTACAGAAGGTTGCTGGTGCGTTTATTAGACCGAAGGGCATGACCTTGAACTTAAAAAGTCCTTGTGAAGTTTCGAAAGAGGTCATCTCTTTAGCTTGGTCTGAAAGTGGGACTTGCCGGTACCCTTTACTGAGATATCCAGCAAGTTTAGAGAATACCTAATCAGTATTAGGCATTGGCACTGCATCAACAATGGTACGTTTATTGAGCTGTCTAAAATCGATGCAGAATCGAATTGACCCATCTTTCCTCTTAATAAGTACGACTGGGGATGAAAAAGGGGCACTTGAAGGTTCGATGACACCCAATTTCAACATGTCTTTCACCTCCTCGTCAACAATATAGTTCGTTCCCCTGATGTGAGTACAATATCGTGTTGCACTCCATCTGTCTGCCCCGGATTTTCGGACAAGACATCACTGAATTCGAGAGTAAACTACTTATCTCTCGTTGCTGCTCTACACTAAGCATGCACGATATGTCTACATCGGCTGCTGTCTGCTTACCTACACTAGTTGGAAAATACATGGGACTTGTGTCCTCACTACTGCCTTCTTCACTATCTTCAATAAGCGCAACATTAACTACATTTAACACCCCGTGTTGTAAAATTATCGGTTCTACTGATATACTCTTTCAGCATATTTGCATGAAAGGACTTTAACTTTCCGTTTGTCTCGATACGATAATCCATAGTGTTCACTATCCCTCTAACGTAAAACGGACCTTTCCATTGTAATAACAGCTTGTTATTGTCGGTCGGGAGTAACAGTAGCACCTGGTCATCTATCTTAAATTTCCTAGCTCTAGCTTTCTAATCATAGTACCGTTTGTACTTGGTACTTGTTTTAACTAACCGACTTTGAGCTATCTTACAAGTCTCCTCTAGTTTCTCCTTAAGATCTAAAACATACTAATATGTAGTCTTAACCTCATCACTGTTTACTTCACCTGCCAACATCTCTCTAAGAATCATCATGGGACCTCTAACTGATCTACCGTACAATAACTCAAACGGAGAAAATCCTAAAGTATCTTGTGGAACCTCCCTAAATACAAACAACAAAGCTTGAGATACTTGTCCCAATCTTTGGGTCTCTCTGTACACATACGCAGTAACATTTGCTTTAACGTTCCGTTAAATCGTTCGACTAACCCGTTACACATAGGGTGATACGGTTTTGTCGTGATTTGACGCAAAGACAATAACCTGCTAACTTCAGATATACGTTCTGACGTTAACTGTGACCCACAATCAGTCAGCATTTCCTCTGGTACACCTAGCCTACTGAACATATAACCTAATGCCCAAGCTACTCTGTCAGTTTCAAATGAGGGCAATGCTACTGCCTCCGGATATATAGTTGCATAGTCTACCATGGTTAAAATGTACATATTTGTCCTATCCGACACTGGAAAAAATGGTCCAACTATGTCTACGGCTACCCGCTTAAATGGTGTATCTATCAGTGGCATCTTACCTAAATGTACGTTGGTCACTCGACCGTTTGGTACTGTCCTTTGGCATACATCGCAGGACCTACAAAACCTAGTCACATCTCCACTAACGCCTGGCCAATACAATTCTGCCAATACTCTGACGTTTTTTTTTGCCTAAATGACCTCCCATAATCGACTCATGAGCTACCTTAAGCACTGTCGTTCTATACTGGGTAGGTACCACTAATTGGTGAAACTGTCTACCACCACTACCTTCAAATTCTCTGTAAATAAACTATTCTTATGTACAAACTTAGAACTACCGGACTCTTTACACTTCTTCACTATACTATCGTTGACCTTAACTTTACAAGGATCTAATTACTCGTCTTGAGTTTGTGCTTCTATAAACACCGCTTTGGATAGGTCACCTACGGCTGCAGGAACCTTTAATTTTCTATAAGCCTGAGCTTACTTCTGAACCTGCGCTCTAGTCTCTACTGCATTACTTATGCTACTCCTAAAATCGGACACTACCGGAAGTGCTGAACCTTCTATGTTCCATATCGTTAAATAATACATCGGGTCGTCCATACATAGTGCCTCTGTAATCCCTTTAAAGAAAGGTGTATCTACATTGGTATGCACTCTACCGACTTATGTAACAACATACACGGTGGCTGTTTACCTACCAACTGGTCATCCGTAATTAAACTACGCTTAACTACCACCCCTGTACAACCTGTATCCCTCATTACAATTACGTCCGTGTCATTCACTCTACCATCTGCCGTTGGAAGATTTGCATATGGAAAGAGACATATTCCGATCTTCGGCATTACGACCATCCGATTTAACACAACAGCTACTACTCTCGGTTTCAATAACCAGACTATTACTACCTCTGCCTTTACCTCTACCTCGGTTTTGACCACCTCTACCTTTACCGAAATTCCATGGGTTGTTAAAACCTTGGTTCTGACTACCTACATTGTTGTCTACTTTACTATTGTCATTAAAATTGTCTACGACAGCAGATACTTTCACCGCTGTTCTCCACTCATGTGAAGCATGATTCCCTTTACAGTGACGTCAACGAATAAAAGCTCTACCTATGTTGTTACCACTATTGCTGCCTCCTCTAGCACCCATCGAACTATCTCCACTCTATAGTTTCCACTCTGGACTTTCTGTTTATTACTATGATCGTCCCCTTGCCTATCTCTGAAAGTTCTGTCTTTCGACACTACATTATGAGCTCCAACTCTAGCCTCGGCAAACTGATCTGCTTATGTTGCCATTTCTTCTACACTAGCTAGGTTTCTTTCTTTTAGAAATAAGAACAGGTATCTACTGCAAACATTGAATAGCTGGTCCCGCAGCAAGAAATCTATGAGGCCTTGATAAGTCTGCAATACCTTCCCTAACTCTAACCATCTATCTAAGTAATTTCTAGACCTACTAATGAACTGAATAAATGACTCGCCTTTGTCAGGCAAACACGTTCTAAACCTCTTTCTGATACCTTCTTCAGTTAACTCAAATCTCTTTAAAAGAGCATCCTTTAACTTGTCATAGTCAAGAGAATCTGAACTAGGTAATCTGGAAAATACATCTAAGGCCTTGACCTCCCAATAACGCACTTAAATGAACTGCCCATTTATCATTGGTCCATTCCATTTAACTCAGCATTACGTTCAAACCGTAACAAGTAACTGTCCATGTTATCTTTGTCAGCGTCAAAGTATGGTAACTTCGGACCTTTTAACTTCCCAGAATTACTATCTTTACCTACAGTTTTACTGTCCCCACTATCTTTCTTGGCTGCTACCAACTCTAAAGATAACTTATGATCTAACGCTGCTTTCTCTGTCTCCATCTCCATCTTAGCCTTAGCTAGTCTGCCATCAGTTTCGAACCCCTCCTGTTCTAACTGCTTTGCTAATCTACCTTCTTCATTTAGTTTCTCTTTAGCTAATCTACTTTCTAATTCTAACTTCTCTTTAGCTAATCTACTTTCTTCATCTCGATTCACTTTAGCTAATCTACTTTCTAATTCTATCTTATCTGTAGCTAATCTGCTTTCTTCATCTCTTTCCTGCTTTGCTAATTCTCTTTCCTTAAGTCTAAATTCCCTTTCCATAGCATGTTCGTCTCTAACAAAGGTTCTAAGCTCCTCTCCAGCATACCCTAACTCCTTACCCATATCCGTAAGTTCCTTATTGACGTCATGGTTATAGACATTGTGGAATACTAACTACAGTAATTACAAGACACAAGTCACTTATGATTCTACTCTACTAACTACTAATGGTAAGTCATTGTGTCCTCAGTAAATACCACAGATCATCATAGGACAAGCTACATACACATTTGTACTAGCGCTAACACCTAACGGTTATGTATATATAGTATCTAGCTTCCACAAAACATATACACTACATAAAATATCTATATTTGATATTGGACATACACCTCAAACAATCATAGAAATGTGTATAGCATGTACATGTATATTTACTTCTCCTATCAATATAATTATACTCGAGTGTCACAACATGAGTAGAACCTCTTGTTCGCCAACCTCGCTGGAAACTATTGGTATATCAAGGGAGGTAAAAACAAACCCCAAATTATTGAGCAAAAAGTGCCTCAGACCCAATCGTGTAGACCACTGCGACCTCGTGCCAAGGAAAGAACGTACAAAACAACAGTTTGGACTTATCCGACCCTTGTCATGTCTTGACTTGTCTTCCAAGCTGTGGCCGTGATCGTTTCCAGTCGCCTTGATGGATCAGAGGGTGGTACACATTTCTAAAATGATAAGAAGAGATTTAGTATATCATAATAAAGATCACTTATAGATATTTTCACTCCGTAGTTGCCCAAAATCCCACTTCTGAAACCAGTTGTCGCAAGATGACCATAGTGGTTGGGGCTAACTCAGGAAAGAATCAATGACGGTGAATGCATTTACATAAGTTTAATCATGTTAATGCAACTTTTAAAAATATGTTAAATATTTAAAAAATTATCAAAAGAACAAGCAAATACACAGATGAAATATGTAAAGACCGTTCTTATGAACGTTTAAGACGTTCTTAGTATTATCACAAATACTGAATGTGTCTACTGACTATATACAACACTAAAGTGTTGTTAAAGTGATAACAATGTTGATGTTCGCACACATTATGATAAAGCGTGATAACTGCGATGCGCGAGAGCTCATGAATATGACCATGCGCGAATCCGATGGGTGATTGTCAGCAAATGCCTTCTATAAGGGTTGATGACGCGATATCATGATGATTAACCTCCACTGAGGTTGTGGATGATGTTCCTCCAGTGAGGACTGATAACGAGCCCACGTGGTGTCCCAAGAGTGTCGATTCTATAACCTGGCCATGTTGCACAGGCACGAGGACCGTCTCCACCGATCGTAAAGTTATATGTTGATTCTAGTGTCGAATCACCTAAAGAGCTTACACACCCTAAAGGCTCAGCTCCACTCCGGGAGGCTTATCTGCATCGGACTGTTTATCTGCACCAGACGGGTTAGGCACATATTGCCTGTGAATTTCGCCGGTTCCAACCTCTGCTCAAACAAAGTAACTTTCAATCAATCCCCGCCAGGACTTGAGATCAATGCATTTTATAACCGACGTTCCGCCCAAACATTATTTCCCACGTTCATTCCGTGACACACGTGGCAACATACTAATTAATACACTAGAACGAATTCGACGGCGTGCCATCGCAAATACCCACGGCAGGTCAATTACCTATAACCCTGTATCCATATGTAATTGTTTTGATTGTTCTTAGCAATAGTACTACTTATGCTTTTCTGTATATATGTATGACACTGTAAATGAATAACAAATGTTTATGGTATTTATGTTTTGAACAGAATCTCATGGTGATCCTGGAGCAAATTGTACTGATATTCTCAAATCATTAAACTTTTTTGAGAAAGCAAAATAGATATTTGACCGCATTTACCTTTCTCTACCCTCACCCCCACCCTTACACATACACCACCTCATTCCATCACTTGGTACACCTCTAAGGTGGAAACACTGAAATAGTTTGATATGCTTTGTTGTGTCAGAGGAATATACTTATATATTTGGTAATTATTATTTTTTTAGAAAAATGACACTGCAGTTGAATTTTGTGTATATTGAACCTGACGACGCCCCTTACAAACAACCTCCATCCCCCTCCCCAATATCCACTACCACCACCACCACCACAACACACACACACACACATGCATACTGGAGAAACACACATTATTATACACTGTAATCCCTTCATCAAAATTTTCGCTTGAGACATAATTAAAAATAATAATGTATCCCATGTTACCCTCCCCCCACCACCTACCACCTACCCCCTTCAATCCAACTCCAGGGAAGACGTCCTAGTTTTAACATTTTAACAATTAAACAATAAATCATAGGACATGTTGTGCATTTCCTTCACAGACGACTATTATACCAATTAATGTGCAAAAGTGTGGGAAAAAACAAACGTAATTGAATTATTAGTGTATGTGATACCTTTTCCCCAAGTATCCAGCGATGACGTAGGATTAAACAAATATATACAGTGTTAGCCCATCATCACAAAGTTTCGTTTGAGACATAATCACAAATTATCCTCAAATCCACCCGCCCCACACACCCTGGGCCCGTATTCATAAAGCTTTTTTTATTACAGACACTTTTCTATCGATTTAACACGTTTACTAAATGTAGCTTGAATAAGGTTAATATGGTGAAATAAACCTACAGCTAAATATTTATCTTAGAATGTATGGTTTGTGGCGACCCTGGGAGGTTAATAAGGATATTTAAAAATATATAAATATCTTAAATTTTGACTTTAGTAATTTTTTCCACTTAAGTTGCTTATGAATACGGGCCCTGGGCCCTGGCAGATCTCCGAGTTCGAAATAATAATAATAATAATATTTTTTTATTATATGTTGTTTATCTTTCATAGACGATTACATATACTAAGTTATGTGCTAAAATATGGGTAAAATGGCAGTGTAATTGAATGGTTAGTGTATTTGACCTTTGGACACATGTAAATTAATTTGTTAAAGGTAACTATCCAAAAGTGTGTGTTAACAAATGAAGGATCCCATTTTGAATAATAGTTCAGTGGCCCGCAAAACCACATACAAGCATGCGCATGCGCATAATGAACATCTAAATTCATTGTGAGTATGTGGTTTATTATTAAGCATGCGTACAAAAACACAACTGTCGACAAAATGGAGGATTGTGAGGAGCACCACAAAAACACAAGTCTCGACAATATCGAGGGTTGTGGGGAGCACCACAAAAACACAACTGTCGACAATATCGAGGGTTGTGGGGAGCACCACAAAAACACAACTGTCGATAATATCGAGGGTTGTAGGGAGCACCACAAAAACACAACTGTCGACAATATCGAGAGTTGTGGGGAGCACCACAAAAACACAACTGTCGACAATATCGAGGGTTGTGGGGAGCACCACAAAAACACAACTGTCGACAATATCGAGGGTTGTGGGGAGCACCACAAAAACACAACCGTCGAAAATATCGAGGGTTGTAGGGAGAACCACAAAAACACCACAAAAACACAACTGTCGACAATATTGAGGGTTGTGGGGAGCACCACAAAAATACAACTGTCGACAATATCGAGGGTTGTTTGCGGGGAGCACCACAAAAACACAACTGTCGACAATATCGAGGGTTGTGGCGTACCACACAAACACAACTGTCGACAATATCGAGGGTTGCGGCGTACCACACAAACACAACTGTCGACAATATCGAGGGTTGTGGCGTACCGCACAAACACAACTATCGACAATATCGAGGGTTGTTGCGTACCACACAAACACAGCTGTCGATAATATAGAGGGTTGTGGGTAGCAACTACTGCAATACATATAAATTAGTATAGGAACAGTTTAGTTTCCTTGTTAAAATTCGAAGAAGTCGAATACATAATACATCATCACATTTAAATTTGAATTATGTTCATCTAGATGCTTTTGTAAATGTGTTTATTACTCTGTCTTACTCTTAGGTTATGTATTAGTAGTGTCTCATGTGCCCGAATACAGTCTTCTTCTTAAACAAATTGGATTTACAATATATTGAGATTAAATGCTGGGATCGATTATAGGGAAATCCTTCACGAGCGGTAGACGTGTGGTTCTTTTCACGAACGAACGCACGCGAGTGAGTGAAAAAACAAAGCACGTCTACCATCCCAGCAGTTAAATAATATATTTATTACATTTTAAATAACGTTTTTGCAAACAAATATTCGCTTTATTGAACGTAATCGGCGGATGACGTCGACGTCGCATTGTTAGTTATTATTGTGTTATGAGTTAGTTATTAATATTTAGTGATTATGAATATTCTTGCACTGAAAAATCCCGATCTTTCACGCATAGAAATGTAATAAATATATACACTGAGCGAAAAAAGTTTAACTAGTTGTTTAGATGAAATAATACTGTATACAAGATATACTGATTATTTGGGACTTTACGCGCTTAACCCCTACGTTTCTTTTTTTGTTACGTCATTAAGATTGACTGTTATTGATGTGTGTTTAATAAAGTATTGTGTCTATGGCATTACTTTCTTGTTTGACAACCAAAAATGTATTATTTTCAGGGTGCAACAAAAACTTGCTAAACTTTTTTCCTTCAGTATATATATATCCCATAAGAAGAAAGAATTCACTGATTAGATTAAATGACGGGAGTACTTAGCTGATGATACAACTGAAACAAGTTTACGGTAACAAGGAAATGAGTTATACTGTTTATTCTAATAGAAGTGCTACCATGAGTACTATAAAAAGCAAAATCTGGTCAACATCGGTCCAATATCATGGCATTTTAATTTTTGACAGACCTCTGACCATGACTTAAAACGATACTTACTGATCTATTTTGATAACCTACGACTCATTATTGTATTATAAGTTATTTTAAATTCATTTCTATAACTCGCATACCTGGGCCCGTATTCATAAAGCAACTTATGTAGAAAATATTACTTAAGTAAATATTTAGGATTTTTACATATTTTCAAATATCCTTATTTACATTTCATCGACATTACAGAACATCTAGTTTAAGATAACTTTTTAGTTAGCTAAGGGGTTTATTAAACCATAGCATTATTTCAAATACAAATAAAATGTCCTAGAACCATAGCAAATGGTGTTTGAAATATTGATAAAAAATTACTTAAGTTCAGATATTGCTATGAAGTTATGAAAATACGGACCCAGCTTATAGAAACAAAACTGATATCTCTAAATGTCTGCAAGTTCTAAAATACTAGAGTAATGTTATACATATATTTTATGAACTGTTTTTTTTTTAGATTATTTTCAATTTAGTATGTGTTTTATTTCCGTTGACGTCATGGGCTCGACAAGGAACATGTAAAACTGTTATTGTTAAATGGCCAATTTACGATAAATTACCTACTGCAAAACTAATATAAAACAACGGTGACCCATATGTTTAATCACCATATGTTTAATCACATATGTTTAATCACCATATGTTTAATCACCATATGTTTTATCAATCTAAAACATTAATGGCAAATTCGAAAGCGTTTTCTTAATTATTTGTTGGTCCCAGCAAAGTAATGTAATTAGCAGAATGACTATACTATTTTATTAACTTGAACTTTATAAACACAAATCACCAAACGTGATGTCAATAACCGTTTATGATGTCCATGTCATTCAACATTTCATTTGCAAACATTGTAACGTCATATGCTAAAAGAGCATGTATTTATTAATATTGGCATGCCTTTATTAACATTAGCATGCCTTTATTAACTTTGGCATGCCTTTAGTAACATTGCGATAGCTTTATTAACATTGGCATGCCTTCATTAACTTTGGCATGCCTTTATTAATATTGGTATGCCTTAATCAATAGTGTTATGCCTTTATTAACATTGGCTTGCCTTTATTAACATTGGCATGCCTTTATTAACATTTGCATGCTTTTATTAACATTGGCATGCCTTAATTAACATGTATTAACATTGACATGCCTTTATTAACATTGGCCTGCATTTATTAACATTGGCATGCCTTTATTAACATTGGCATGCCTTTAATAACATTGGTATTCCGGTATTAACATTGGCATGCCTTTATTAACTTTGGCATTCCTTTATTAACATTGGTATGCCTTCATTAACATTGGCATGCATTTATTAACTTTGCATGCCTTTACTAACATTGGCATGCCTTTATTAATATTGGCATGTCTTTATTAATATTGGCATGCTTTAATTAACATTGGTCTGCATTTATTAACATTGGCATGCCTTTACTGACATTGGCATGCCTGTATTAACATTGTCATGCCTTTATTAACATTGGTATGCCTTTATTATCTTTGCATGCCTTTATTAACATTGGCATGCCATTATTATCATCGGCATGCCTTTATTAACATTTGCATGCCATTAATAACATTTGCATGCCTTTATTAACATTGGCATGCCTTTATTAACATCGGCCTGCCTTTATTAACATTGGCATGCCTTTGTTAACTTTGCATGCCTTTATTAACATTGGAATGCCTTTATTAACATTGGCATGCCTTTATTAACATTGGCATGCTTTTATTAACATTGTCATGTCTTAATTGACATTTATTAACATTGGCATGCCTTTATTGACATTGTCATGCCTTTATTAACACGGGCATGCCTATATTAACATTGGTAGGCCATTATTAACATTGGGATGCCTTTATTAACAGTGGCATGCCTTTATTAACATTGCAATGCCTGTATTAACTTTGCATGCCTTTATTAACATTGGCATGCCTTTATCAACATTGTTATGCCTTTATTAACATTAGCTTGCCTTTATTAGCATGTGCATGCCTTTATTAACATTGGCTTCCCTTTATTAGCATTTGCATGCTTTTATTAACATTGGCCTGCATTTAATAACATTGGATTGCCTTTATTGACATTGACATGCCTTTATTAACATTGGCATGCCTTTATTAACATTGGTATGCCTTTATTAACTTTGCATGCCTTTATTAACATGGGCATGCCATTATTAGCATTGGCTTGCCTTTATTATCATCGGCATGCCTTTATTAACATTGGTATGCCTTTATTAACATGTGAATGCCATTATTAACATTGGTATGCCTTGTTTAATATTTATTAACATTTGCATGACTTTATTAACATCTGCCTGCCTTTATTAACCTTTGGCATGCCTTTATTAACTTTGCATGCCTTTATTAACTTTGGCATGCCTTTATTAACATTGGCATGCCTTCATTAACATTGGCATGCTTTTATTAACATTGACATGCCTTAATTAACATGTATTAACATTGGATTGCCTTCATTAATATTGGCCTGCATTTATTAACATTGGCATGCCGTTATTGACATTGTCATGCCTTTATTAACACTGGCATGCATTTATTAACATTGGCATGCCTTTATTGACATTGGCATGCCTTTATTAACATTGGCATGCCTTTATTAACTTTGCATGCCTTTATTAACATTGGCATGCCTTTATCAACATTGATATGCCTTTATTAACATTGGCTTGCCTTTATGAGCATTTGCATGCCTTTATTAACATTGGCATGCTTTAATTACAATTTATTAACATTTGGGTGCCTTTATTAACATCGGCCTGCCTTTATTAACATTGACATGCCTTTATTAACATTGTCATGCCTTTATTAACATTGGCATTCCTTTATTAACATTTGCATGCCTTTATTAACATTGGCATGTTTTTATTAATATTTATTAACATTTGTATGCCTTTATTAACATCGGCCTACCTTTATTAACATTGGCATGCCTTTATTAACATTGGCAGGCCTTTATTAACATTGGCATGCCTTTATTAATTTTGGCATGCCTTTATTAACATTGGTATGCCTTTATTAACATTTATATGCATTTATTAACATTGATATGCCATCATTAACATTGGCATGCCTTTATTAACATTGGTATGCCTTTATTTACATTGATATGCCTTTATTAACATTGATATGCCTTTATTAACATTCGCATGCCTTTATTAACATTCGCATGCCTTTATTAACTTTGGCATACCTTTATTAACATTGGTATGCCTTTATCAATAGTGTTATGCCTTTATTAACATTGGCATGCCTTTATTAACTTTGGCATGCCTTTATCAACATTGGTATGCCTTTATTAACTTTGGCTTGCCTTTATTAACATTGGCATACCTTTATTAACATTGACATGCCTTTCTTAACATTGACATGCCTTTATTAACATTGGCATGCATTTATTAACATTTATTAACATTGGCATGCCTTTCTTAACATTGGCATGCCGTTATTAACAGTGACATGCATTTATTAACATTGGTATGCCTTTATTAACATTGGGATGCCTTTATTAACAATGGTATGCCTTTATTAACATTGGCAAGCCTTTATTAACATTGCCATGCCTTTATTAACTTTGCATGCCTTTATTAACATTGGCATGCCTTTATCAACATTGTTATGCCTTTATTAACATTGGCTTGCCTTTATTAGCATTTGCCTGCCTTTATTAACATTGGCATGCCTTAATTAATATTTATGAACATTTGGATGCCTTTATTAACTTCGGCCTGCCTTTATTAACATTGACATGCCTTTATTAACATTGTCATGCCTTTATTAACATTGGCATTCCTTTATTAACATTTGCATGCCTTTATTAACATGGGCATGCCTTAATTAATATTTATGAACATTTGGATGCCTTTATTAACTTCAGCCTGCCTTTATTAACATTGATATGCCTTTATTAACATTGTCATGCCTTTATTAACATTGGCATTCCTTTATTAACATTGGCAGGCCTTTATTAACATTGGCATGCCTTTATTTTGAAGCACATCGAAACCCGCGGGCCTATGGCCCATGGTATCGATTGTCCTTAACTCCCGCCCACCAGGTATTGTTCCGGGACAAAATACAAAAATATTTTATAACTTAAATATAACGTCATTACATTGAATAGTGTATAACACGTGACGTCGTTATCAAATATGACTATACTTTGAAGAACTACCTTCATGCTTGATAACCATACTATCTATTATTTAATTGTAAATAGGTTTCTGTTTTGCCATCTTAAATACAGTTAGTGAATATTTTAAACTGAAGTATTTGAAGTATTTATGCATATTACTTGTTCCGCTATTGAAAACATCATGGTTTGATATGATTGATTGTCATATACATTTGAAGGGTGACGATTTTGAATGTTTCTATGTTCCACAGTATTGTTGACCTAATAAAAAACTGCGATTTTGAGCATTTTGAATTGTCACAGATAAACGAGTTGAGCGAATTGTTTTCGTTTTCGGTTTCGAGAACTGCATTCATCTGTGGTTCCATCAAGCAATGATTTATGGATAATTCTCGGAATTCGACCACTGAAATTAATGATGAAATCAGTTCGGTAAAATATCACGAGATATCGAACCAACCCTTGTCCTTATCTACAATACTCTGAAATAATTTTTCAGGAAAACCTTAAATATGTTTGTTTTCAACAAATAATATGTTCGTTTTTTTAGTTCGCAACACTGATACTGCTACCTGTGATTGTGCGTGATTCCTTTACACCTGCACAATCTCCATACACATAAATTTAATCTTATAATGCAATAATGCTGTGTGTATTAATTTGTCCTTGATGCTCATAGAGACTTTACTGAATAAAACAAAACAAAAAAAAGAAAAGAAAACTTATTTCTTTAATTTTCGACGTCATTTTGCGCTTGAAACAGTGCACGAATAGAGCAAATACTAATGTCAAACAGAATATGTTACATATAAAAAAGGCAAATTCCTAACACTGTACGTCGTTTTCAAAAGGTTTACATATTTTACACATTTTAATTTCATAAACGTTGCATGAACATTTCTTTGAGGAACTATTTTCCTTGCGTAAAAAGGAAAGTCAAAGGCAGCGGACGCAGTTGTTTAGCCGCTTCTCCGAGGCAGATATTAGGTTACTAGAATGCAATGGGTACAATGTATGCTAGCGGAGAGTGTGGATATCTGTGCCGGAATATAAAACCTATTATCTTTCTCTTAAATATTGCATAAATCACTGGTCTGTAGAGATCAACTTTTCCTTTTTCGTTTAAAAACATGTAAAATATTTATATTTCTATTAGTTCGTAATATTGTTAATCGTTACTAGTATGACGACCGTCTCCGTACAAAGAAACGATTTTATTTTGCGAATTGTCTGTATTACACTAATATCAATTAACCTGGTCTCTCGCAAGACAACTCTCATATATTTCAATCAGATATACAATAGCCGGATTTGTCTTGTACTTGTATCTATTTCCCTAGAGATAGTAACATATAAGACTTTAGTTTCTAGAAATGTTAATCTGACAGATATAACATATACATGTCCCACCAGTTTGCCCCATGCCATATTCTCAAAACAAACATCTGTTTGGTACATCGTACGCGCTTCATTTAAGCAATCAGCCTGTTTATATTATGCCATACAGTATACATATATGATGGGCGGTACTTAAGGATCATCGATACTAAGGGCCTAAAACTCATAGTGTCGATGTGGTTCACGTTCCAAGCACCGAGTTTTGATCTCGAACCTACTAGAATTTCTTTTTCTATCCGGTACGGGTTGTTATGTATATAAAACAATTTCTAAATATTGAACATAATCCAAAACATATGTCAAAGCTTGTATTCGCAGCATCAAACGATGAACATATTCAGAACGATGTTGTTGTTAATAATGTAAATGTGGTGTTGGTACCTATCTAGCGTTACTCTAACTAGCATACACAATATTGCAGCGTTATTTTCTAGCGTTTAAGATGACTTCTTAGCGTTTAATGGACGTATGTCAAATGGCGTCCCATAACATATTAATAAGACACATGTTACGCCCTAATAACAAATCGACATTGAGTATTTTAATAAACTACATGTATGTTAGATAGACTGAAATGAACTCTCTTTCGTAGCAATAACAAACTAATCTGTGACAAGGTCCAGATTTCGTACCTATTTGAATAACCATCCGTTTCTATAAACAGTAAAATTAACAAACTTCGTGGCAAGTCCACATATTAATGATTGTCTCACATGCATTTAGTAAAACATAAATAATGTCAGCCCGTTAATGACATACGTTCATCCTTAACAAGATCCCCTCAAAGCGTTTTATATTGAATGAGTTCTGTTCGCGATTTCTATTTTAACTATTTGCAGGGACTAAACTATGTGTTGGCATTGACCTTGCAAGCTTTCTACATGATCTTGACTTCATTTCTTAAGGAGGTTGGCTGGGAAAGGACGTAGTTCCGAGATTTTGCTTTTTTAATTGATATTTAAAGCTTCTTTTAGATACAAAATCATCAAAAAATGGGCAGACTTTTTTTCCGCTTGACGTTTTTGAAGAAGAAACATATTTCTAACTCGAAAATTTCACAAAAAATAGAGTCAATGAACATTTCCACAATTTTTCATAACATTACATTTATTGAAATACAGCGATTAATATTCGGTACATATATACATATAAGTTAACAAATTCACAATCAATTGTAATCCTCATTCATTTTTTTACTTTAAAAATCAAACATATATGGACCGTACCTCAGCCATTTTTTTTAACTAAAACAATAATTCAAGATAAATACTACAATGTAAAAAAAAATGAAACAATTATGTTGTCAAATAAAACCATGATTTACAAAATAAAATTCTTAGACTTGAAAATGTCAAAACTTGCCAAATAATATATAGGGTCCTATAGAAACCACAGCGTCCGAACGCAATGGCATCGTAGGTCAGCACTGTACTGCAAACAAGGACTTGAAACTACAATGAAAGAGACAAAAAACAATAGAAAGGGTGGTGAAGACAGGGTTACCGACTTGGAACGGTCAGTAGGCAATAAGACATACTGGTTAGCTTGAATCGATTTTATATGCGCACAATCCTCGCTATTATCCTGTCTTCAGCGCCAAAAAACAAGACAGTGTAAACAAAACTAGATCCCATCAAAAGGAAATATCTAACAATAAAGTCCACATTCAGAGAAACCAACTAAAGATATACATACAAAGTAATAAACATCTCAGGATGTATCCAGAATCGTACTGAACAACCATAGTAGTTGCAGCTAAAGAGAAGACCAATCTAGGGTACGACCAGAAAACCCGAGGGACGAAAGCTCATGCAACCACCTCCCTTAGTTGGGGTTTCAGTAGGTACAATCACAGAGTCCCAAGAGGTAGTCCAGTCATCGCACAAGTGAAAAGTGAAGCGTACTGACTGACTGTAGAGGGGTCAATCACTAAACATGCAGTGCGCTGTAAAACCAAGGGTTTATATCCTTTTCTGACGAACTTCCTGATTAAATTTGTAAAGCGGTCAGGAAACCCGTCAGACCCCTTTAACTTTTGAAGTTTATAGACCACATCTCCATAAAATGAGGGTTGTGATATGCCTAGTCGCAGAAGTGTTTTAAGGTTGGTGTTGTACTTTTCCAGCAGGCCCTCGTTGCGGCGGTAGAATTTAGAGAAAGATCTACGTAGTTTGTGATAACGAAAACCCTGCTGAAGAAGTTTACTTGTAATAACTTGATTACGATCATTGAAGTCAATAACATCATTACACGCTCTAGCAAATCGAATGAGCTGGGAGATATACACCCCATATGAGGTAGCACGAGGTACATCTTCATCCAGGTGTGGATAGTTAACGATGTTAAAATTGAAATCATCTCTCTTATCATAGATTTTAGTATTGAATACAATCATTTGAAATCGAGAGATAAAGATCGAGAAATGCTGCTACAGTATCCGAACTGTTGGCTTTATTCAACGTGAGCTCTGGTGGATAAATGTTAGTAACCATATGAGCAAAGAACGGATTAACAATATATTGCCAACATCTGTACATGGTCATTCAAACGGAGTTCTTGTTTCAGTTTAAAAGTAGCATTCAAGCACGACATTCATTACTTTGAAAGCAATTGTGAAGTTCAAATTGCAGAAATGTTCAGGCAAACAACTGTACCCTTTTACAGTTCGCCACTATGCTTTCTTCTTTAATTGTACGATGACCGGACAGGCTGTGGACCCTATGATGACTCCTACCTAAAGCCCATTGGGACGGTGGCGTTTGATGTTTGCCCATGATCTTTCTTGTCGTGCCCTTAATGGTGTATTATCTTACTGCTCTGGCTTCTGCCAAGTCATTGAGTACCTTCATTGTGGCTTTCTAGGCAATTGTTTTTTTGTATTATATTTACACGAGCATATTTGTGTTTTACTTATATTGCCTATTGATGCTGCCTTGTTGGTTAGAGATTAGATCATGGCGGGGATTTATTTATTTATACTGTCTTGTTTTAATGGGATGACAGTAGGGTAAGTGTGAGGTTTGGTGTACCCTAGAACCGGTTTAAACTCCCAGTGACCTACTTTGCCACTGACCGTTCCAAGGCGGTAGCCCTATTGTCAACCCTTTTGTGTTTGTGATGTCGTTTACTTACTTTTTTATTATTACTTTTGCCTTCTTGTTTGTCTGTTTCCATGATTGTTTCTGTGTTTTGTGGTTGACTGTCCTCTTTGAATGCTACTTTCCCTGTCCGATCTTTTTATATTTCTTTAGTCCTGATCTGACGGCGAAGGTCAAATTTCAGACATGTAATGATATCCACTTATTCTCAAGTTTCAGCTTCTGACGAACAGTTTTGAACAACGTTCCTTCCCAAGCCATTCTGACATTGACACTGATTGCGAAGGCCAACGTTTAGACATTTAATGACATATTCAACAACCTTCCAATACAGTTTCAGCTTCTTATCGCTAACGGTCTAGAAGGAATTGCGTCCAAAACCCAATTTCAAGAAAAAGATAATAGGTTCTTACCTTCACCTTGCTATTAAAGGTCAAATCTTAGATCCTTCAATACAACCTCTCATCCTCATCTAGCTTTTCATACTGCGTGAGCTTCTTACCATGATCGTGCTTCAAGGTCAAGGTCAGGTTTCTTATCCTTGACCAAATCAACATTTCTGCAAAGACAGGTATTTGATATATGTTACGATCTAGGAGGATTTACATTCACAATGGTGTGACAGACGGACAGAGTGACGGAGTGACGGACAAACAGCTACAATACGATTGTTCTCAAAACATGCGGATATATTAACAGAAAAATATCAAATAGTTTCGTTTTTAAAAGAACGGCTTGTCTTGTCAGGTAACTATAATTAGAGGGTGTGGGTCAATTGATTAACAGGATATAATACGAGTGGTGATCGAGAAATAATGAGACTGATGCTGTAAATATTTTATAATAACATATTTAACAATACAATTTACACACACTATTAAGCAATAAAATTCTTTAAGTTGGTATCAGTTTATGATTAAAAGTATATAACTGTATGTTATTAAAGCGAGAGCATGGCTGTCTAAATTAAGTAGTTATTTTTAAATATAAACTCAGATGTTGAATGCAGATTATTGCATATTTAACTCATGAACATCTTTTCAGTTTTGTGTTCTACTACAGTGACATCATACCATTTTTCATGTTGGACTTTGATGTCATATCCATCCCCGTATGGTAATATTATAGCAAGACAAGTACCAATTACTAATCTGCTTCGTGAAAAATAATGACGTCATTGTTTCATTTTGCGTTATAATAAGCCTAATCTTTTTTTAATAGCATAGATCAATGCACCTTTTCAAAATACAAACACGTGGTTTGCAGAGCATAATCATAACTAAATTCAAAGAATTCTTCCCCACTCTGTGTGTAGTGTATTGTATTGCCCTGTGTATTGACTATTTACACTGCTCATTTGATCCAGTTTGTGTTACAGTGCTGGACATCGGTGTCATGGCGTTTCGATGCTCTTCTCATAGCACTACACATGGAGAAATGCGAAACTATACCCAGCTAATGTGATTTTGCATCAATCAATATATAAGATATTCCTATATTCGTTTGGGAAATCACCAAAATAAATTAAATATTTGACTATTGTTTTTTTACTGCGTGAGTGGCGTGTCATTATCAATATATCATAATACATTACAAAAGTATGTTTCAACTCGTTCATCAGTCAGGTTATATATTTAATGATACCACTCTTCAGCCGGCGGTTTGTAATTATTTATGACATACGAATCTCGTACTTGCAAAAACAGATTTACAATAATAGTTTCTAGACGTAAATATGACCAAATCAGATATCGAATCCGCTGGCGAGGATATAAACAGTTCAAAAGATCAAGACACTGATATGGACCTGTGTGGATTATATTGGAAAGCGTAAATCAATGTTTCACATCGGAGTCTTCATTACCAGAAAATCAATAGGTTATTATATCTACACTTCTCAAAACTGCTAACTACACCGCTCACGTTTTGGGTTATATATATCGATGGGTTGAATGTTTTTCAATAAAATAAAAAGGAAATACCAATTCAATCATTTTTACATCATTTCATTTTATTTTTTTCATGGGCAATGCTAGAACTAAACCACAATAAGCAATTACAAACGACCCATGTAAACACTAAAGTCACACTTTTATGAACAAGAAATGAAAAGTGTGACTTTAGTGTTTACATGGGTCGTTTGTAATTGCTTATTGTGGTTTAGTTCTAGCATTGCCCATGAAACAAATAAAATGAAATGATGTAAAAATGATTGAATTGGTATTTCCTTTTTATTTTATTGAAAAACATTCAACCCATCGATATATATAACCCAAAACGTAGCGGTGTAGTTAGCAGTTTTGAGAAGTGTATATGGTCTCTAATTTTTAGACATGTAATATTTATACAAAGTTCTGAAGAAATATATGCACGCGTCACTCACTTCTTTGACACTTTTGTACAAGTTAATGTACTACTAGAGCGAATAGACACGGATTCATAAGCGACTCTAAATCCACCTATGTCGAATTCCTTTTTCCCATAGGACCAGTACAAATAACACTACTGATTCGTAGCACGGAGAGACATTTTATAGCCGCCACACTGCACTAAACGAACGCTAGAGTGAATGTAAATACATACTGATAAATGTGATCCTTTGGAAGCAAGAAACACAACCAAGATAATAAAGTAACATACTCGGTTGTATTGAGTCTGTTCATGAGAGGTAATGTCGGAAGTAATACATCTCACTTCCCCTAGCACAGGGGTTTTCTACTTCAAAGCCTCTTTCAAAGCCACAAAGAGATCTATTTGAAGCTTTTTATTGATAAGTTTGGTTACATAACAAAATAATCAAACAGCAAGGTACAACATTTTTAAATAATGCAAGGCCATAACTCTGCTGTCTTATATGACCGAGCTAAACTAAGATTTACATGATATACAACTTGACCGTACCTGGTGAAGTCGATTGTCGATTGCGTAGCACGACTTGCTCAACCCACAGTTAACGTATAGATTCCTTGATTTTCGTACTTTGATTGTATTAGAAAAACGGACTTCGTCTTATTATTTGATTGGATTATATAAATATAACTAAATGTCATACAACACTTTTGTTGTGTAGAACATAAACTCAGCAAAAATAAAAGGTACTCACTGTCAGTAGTATTTTCATAGGCTAGCTTTTTAGTTGGACTAAAACCGAGTTTTAATAATAAAAACGATTTTTGAATGTAAGGAAATCTAACTGAGAACAAACTATTATATTAAGCCGTTCCAAGTAATTGTCAAGTATTAATCTGTTATGGATGATATCACACATGAAAATAATGGTCCTATAGAAACCACAGTTATCTAACACAATGACAACGTAGGTCCGGACTGCATCATAAACCGAATATGAACGTATTTAAAATGTCAATGAAAAGGACAATAAGTAACATAAGGAGTAGTGAAGACAGGGTTGCCGACTTGGAATGATGTTATGTGTACACAACCTCACTATTATCCGGTATTCAACACCCAAATTGACACAACAATGTAAATACACTTAAGTCCCATCAAATGTAAATCTCTCACAATAAAGTCCACATCCAGAAAAATTAGCAAACATAACACTTAACTTTGTTGTAAAGATATTTAACTAATGTGGTGTTCCACGGAACACTTGTGTCGCCTGTCCAGTGCTTGTTTCAGCAAGTACAATCTAACTATAAAGTTTGAAGGCAGGAGGTGTACTCTTTCATGAATTATGGAGAAGTTTTTTAGGTTAGGCTGCAGGTTAAAGTGTTATGAAAAGGGGCATAACTCTGCTGAAATGAAAGTCAGAGTTTAGGTAACAATATTATGTGTGGTAAGATGAATGAGTATGCGAAGTTTCATAAACATAGGTTAAATACGTCTTAAGCTGTGGCCAGTTAAAAGGGGCATAACTCTGTCAAAATGAAAGTCGGATTTATTGGCCATAGGTAACATTATTCTGTGTGGTAAGATCAATATGTGTTTAATACATAGGTTAAATACTTCTTAGGTTATGGTCAGTTATGAGCCTGGTTAGGTTGCAGGTTAACGTTTTATGAAAGGATATAACTCTCTCAAAATGAAAGACAGAGTTATTGGACATGTATAACAGTATTCATTGGGTTAAATCAAGATACGCGTGAAGGTTCATGGGTCAAATAAGGCAGAAGTTATGTTGCAGGTTAAAGTGTGACGGACGACGACGAAGGACGACGACGGACGACCAACAAAGTGATCTGGCATGCTACGTAGGCGACACAAAAAGCATAATTAGAAGGAAAAAAAACAGAATGTATCCAGAAAAACTTCACAGGGAGATAATTGGAGTTATCATGCAATTTAAACACCTACTAGCTTAATATAGATAACATCTACCAGTATAATAGTTTTCAATCTGTGTTATGCTTGTTCAGTGCAGCTGTCCCTTAAATTCAAGTTCAAGAGTGGAACTACATTTTTGACCCTATATCTGTTTTTAGCAATTGGGTGAAACGGATTTGTTCTTAAATTAATGTGACCCAGATAAAACATAAAACAAATTAACATTATTGCAACATGTATTTAATCAAAATCATATACCTGACACCTTCATAAAATTGGATCCTAACAATATTTTTAATCAAAACAGATAGAGAAATCAATACTGGTTTAATTAAAGAAACGCTGTTCTCGGCAACATGTCAATTCAGTATCCAGAATTTACAGTCATGGATCCAAATGACTGGAGTTTTTGTCCATTTTTACAAGACAAAAAAACTTGAAGAAATTGAACATTTAGAAGAGGATGAGGCATGGCTTGAAAGCTTCATATCTGAACATGATTCAGAACTGAAAACATTTGAACACGATCACGGTATAGGAGAGTCCTTAAGATCACTTAAAATACCTCATGGAAGAAGATGATTATTTGATTGGTATCCCATCCTCAGAGTACGTCCTTGATGATCCGTATGATGATCCGATTGGGAGTCCACCTTTAGAGTACGTCCCTGATGATTATCCGATTGGTAGTCCACCTTTAGAGTATGTCCCTGGTGATCCATATGATGATCCGATATGTAGCCCGCACTCAGCGTACAACCTTGATAACCAAATCCATCTCAATGTTTTGCTGAAAAGAAACAATTGAAATTCAAACGATGAAGTTGTGAAATTCATTTATGAAATGGAGAACAAGAACACTCAGAAAAGAAACAATTAAGAGAAACACAATTATTCCAATCATTCCTTCAGTTAAAAGGTGAGAAAAGCTAAATGGAGAAAAATATACCACCCGAAGTATTGGACGCAGTGTTGGAAAATCTTGTATTTCATTTACGAAACAGAATGGTGAAGAGTATGAACAGCCAACCATTCGGCAAATAATTGGATCGACTGACCGTAAACTAAAAAGACACAAACACGGGACGGCTACAAAGCTGCACGCTTAACAGATGTAAAAGTGGATATACTGTATGAAAAATAATTGTTGGGTGATGACACTTCTGTAAATGTTCTGAATACAATTTGGCTGAATAACTCTGTATTATTTGGCATGGGGGAATTAAGGAACATTTATAATTAAAATGGGGGAGATATTGTACTTAAAAGCCCGGCAGAGGAAACAAGGACGTAACAGGTACTGTACCTAAAACATTTGGAAATGCAGACCCCGCTAGATGTTCAATCCTCCTATACAAGAAGTATGCACGTCTACGTCCAGCTGGATACAGTAACCCAGAGGAGACATTATACTTGCAAATCGTACCATTTCTCACTCTGAAGACAAGGAAAACGCTATTTGGTTCAAAAGACAGAAAGCTGGACAAACAATGTCAATTGATAAAACAATGGCAACCAAGGCAACTGTAAATCCAGATAAGAACTTGACCAATCATAGCTGTAGAAATAGAACCGTACACAAGTTACGCTATAATAAACTAAAAATTACAGAAATTATGCAGATTACTGGACGCAAAAGCGAAAGATCCATTACATATTATAGTGACCATTTGGAATATTGCCATTAGGAATTGTCAAACATGACAAAATAAATCATCAGAGACGGCCGTCGTAACATTACTAGACTCAACATTTCAGTCAGTTGCTAGAAATGCAGGTACAGTACAATCGTAGAGTATCTCCAAACAGTTGAATTCCATGTTTTCTTGCGCTACCCTTAAACATTCAAAACGTTCACATACAAATGCAACAGCCAGCATAAGAACTGATGCTAAAATGCAATGATCGTGTGCATTTGCATTGAATGAATACGTCAATATAACGACCATGCACTTTTTTATTCCTTTACTGTTAGCGTTTCTTAGTTAAAACAAATTCATGTTGTACGGTTCTACTATCTACAGATCATAATACCAATTTTTATGTTTTTGGTAAAAACAAATATACAGTAAACAATCATATAAAAAAGACAACATACGTGTAAATTAAAACACTGTAGTTCACTGAACAACTTTCTTGAAATTCAGTAAAATATACTTAAAGGGACACATGGCAATATTGAGTTTTATTCAAACATTAACATTTGCTCCTCGGTTTAGTTATCCTGCGTCATTTTGACTTTGAAACTGCTTGCATATAATTAAATAAAAAATTGAGATTTCAACTTTCTTCACTATTTTACCTTTTTTTTTTAAATATATTACTGGTGCAATATTATAAAAAGTTAGTTATATGCAAAAATAGTTTGCTTTGAACTATTCATACAATTAATATTAATGATTGAACAAATGCAAGTTAAGAGGAAAACTAACGGGACGCCTTGAGCTACTTGTTAATTGTGTATGAAAATATTTTTTGAAAAATAAATCAATTCAATTGTTCTCTCATCTTTATTTACCTGGTCACTCACCGTTTTAATCCAAACAACGATCCATCAATCAATGTTAAGTATCTACTGTGTAGTGTGTGTGTACTCGCAGGTTGTCTCTCTTAAAATGAGGTCATCGACCCCACGTGTTAAATTCATAACGTCTTGAGTAGTCTCAACTCGCCAAATGTAAATGTCTCTGAGTAAAGCGAGTGTAGATACACATGTTGTTATAAGACTGAAATCACTAATTGTCTATTTGTAAATCGTCGATCTTTACAACCTTCATAATGCTACTGCCTTTCTTTTTTCGACTCCGTAAAACATCCCAACTAAGCAACTTACACACGTATGCACTGTCTGATCAGCTGGTTGAGCGGAGCAGAATTTATTTCCAACCATCACAGTCTCAAACAAAAACACGGGATAAACAGAGGCCTTTCCGAGTGACATAAACCAGTATAATGTGTTCTGCTTCCGTTCACTGTTTAAAACTTAGTTATTTTTAGTTTTATTTTCCAAATAATTTAAGAAAGTTCGTGTCAATGACACAGGCACCTGCTTATTCACAATACCTTGCACAAATGGCGTCGATGGATAAAAACTAAAACATCAACGAAATAATTACTACTAATAAAAAAATCAAGCAAGTATATTAAGTGACTTGCCTAGATGTCATAATTTGAACCGATGAAAACACACGCATTTGGTTATAACAGTCATTATTCGTGTCAATGTTTAGAACTATACAATGCGCACTAAATGTGTAAATTGCCCCAATCGCTGGCGCTCACTATTATATGTTTCCGCAACGTGTCCGTATTTCGTCAAGGAGAAGTGTAGGGAAGAAATATTTTAGATTATTTTCTTTCTTAACTAAATAAGAATGTTGCATGCTAAAAACTGTACATGGTAAGCAACTTAGAATTTCGACTGTATTTTGACTCGTATTAGAAAAGTGATAAATGCTCACCAAAGGCTCACATTTATCACTTTTCTAACACTCGCCAAAATACAGTCGACATTCTAAGTAACTAAACAAGTAATTCTTTTAAGTTTTAATATTTAAAAGTTGCAATCTACAAATGCTGTGTTTGTGATTG
The DNA here is from genome assembly GCA_037043455.1 of Cyrtodaria siliqua. Taxonomy (NCBI): domain Eukaryota; kingdom Metazoa; phylum Mollusca; class Bivalvia; order Adapedonta; family Hiatellidae; genus Cyrtodaria; species Cyrtodaria siliqua. The sequence goes on from JAWPHD010004953.1 coordinate 164,599, forward strand.
TTTTGGCAATGCATCTGCAGAAAAAATTGTCTCCGACAAATAAGAGACTTTTTAAAGACTTGAGTTGATTTTTTCAAAAATGCATCTTTGAAGAAAGAGTGGATTACATTACTTGTTAATAAACTTTTCAACTATTTGTTGTTGTGTTTTTGAGTATTTGTAGAGATTTATCTAAGTATTCCATACATACCATTAATCAATTCATATTTTGTTGTCCAGAAAATAAGGGAAAACAAAGTTGGTGCTTTTGTTATTTTTACTCAATATAGTATTTCCTCATGTCAAAATCAGTCAACTTCTAGAATAGATTAGCATCTTTAATAACGAAAGGTCATGTACATCACATTTATTTTCCAAATTGATGCTCTTACTTAATACATGCATTCCTATACACGTACTGTGAAATACTAAGTTCATCCACATAAATAACAAAAAGAAATAGATTCTGACCTTAACAAATAAAATAACACCTAAGGAATGTGACTAAACACAAACCATAAATGTTGCCCTGCTTATGATGGTCATGTCATCACTGCTAAATGTAATAGTTTGTCTGTGACTGTTAACAACTAAGAATGGTTTATATTGCATGGTTTAACGGTAGCAAGCATTTTTCACTACCGTTCATGAACAGTCTCAATCAAACCGAGAATGCAATATTCTTTTGTATTTAGCGTGTTCGGCGATTCCCAACTTTCTTTTTTATATTCAGTTTATATTGAATTGATTAGTGAACTACTCACCTATATACAACGCGTCTACATGCGTTTGTAACATTCAATATCGAGCCGGTCATGTGATTAATCACGTGTGGTTAGTGTTGCTAAGCGCCTGTGTGTGCTAGTTTCCAACCATCACGTCCACAGTAACATCATTGTAGATTGAACAACAGGAGAAAATGAATCGGTATTTGAATTCATGACAAACATTTGCGTGTCAAATATTGGAGGTTGTATTTTATAAACGTTATCCTCATTAACGGCGTTAGTTTTAATATCAAATTTAAATAAATATCACATGGATTTTTAATTTGGATAATACATTTTGTAACGCATACACGTTTTAAAACATAATGTAGGTTATCATTCTTCAAACAGAATTAGTTAAACAGTGAAATTATTGTGAAATCTGTAAGTACTTGAATCAGATGTCTTTGACATACTATTATATATGTACGTTAGTGGTGTTTTAATTCAAAATTGGCGTAGACAAAATACATCTTAGTTCTTAATTTAATCTGAACAAATGTTTTTAAATGTGTTAAGAGTGACTCTTCTCTTCTATCTGTGTTCACTTTTTCAAAACGCCGCCGCACAAGAATGTCGTGCAAAGAATTCCATCAATTTTAATATAAACCATTTCAATGTTCGACTAAACGGATACGTTATCAAAAATATGACCGTACCTGCTGCATCCGATTGTGCACGAGAGTGCTTTAGTCTGACACCATGTTTGTCCTTCAATATGGCAACCTCAACTGGTCTCTGCCAGCTTAACGCTGTCAACAGCAGCACGAATATTATTCCGAACTTAGTTGTGGACAACAAGTTCAATTACTTCGACCTCTCCGTATTTCCTGACGTAAGTATGCGTTATTCTATCCTTTCGGACTGTGGTTTCGCTCAACGAATTTAATATACTTCAATCGGTTACAATACGAGGAAAATATAACGGTAACACGACGCCAATACGCACGTTTGGCTTAAACGTCCAAAATACATTATGTAGAACTGGATGAACAAATGCATGGCCGATAAAGAAAATGCTGCGTCTACCCGCAATTTGTGAAAATGTGATGTACAAACAATAGACAGTTACTCATTCCAACCACGTCAATGATATCATTATATAAACAATACCACTTTGTATATGCTACATTAAGTACATAACAGCTGTCACAAATATTTCAATAGCCAAAAGCAGCTATTTATCGCTATACTGTTAGCACTGTGAACTTAATATTTCGTTCGCGATTCAATGTATTTCTCAGTACATGCGTACAGCAAAAGAAAACTTCGAAAATAGAAAATATAGATAGCAAATATGTTCATGTATTTTCAAAGATTAGATTGGTATACACATACGGTTTGTCAATTTAGGAAGTCTCGTGGAGAGCAAGCAATTTTTCAATGATCAGTGAAGTGTTTTTGTTATGTTGCTACATCGAACGAGATTAAACATGATGCTCTCATTCTATGAGTTTCTCTCCGAATATACGGGTTTACGGGCACGTTACGTAAGAATGAGATATATTAGTGAAATATATGATTTCTTATTCTCCGTAAGAATAGTTATTCAACGTATATTCAAAGCGTGGTGTGATGACTGGGTTTACAGGAGGGTCCCGGTTAAAGATTGTTTTGAGGGTTTCGGGTACAGAAAGTATTTTAAAGGTTTGGATAAAAACGTTCGCCGAGGGTGATTGACATATTGTCATGCGTGCTAATTATAGAGCTTCGTATTTACCATACAATAGTGTATCAGCTGAATCAGATCGATCTTTAGACAAATGATTTTAATACAGGTATATGACAAGTGAAAGCACCAGTGCATTTGGCGATGTGTACTCTACGTCTGCGGGTAATAATATATTTCGGTATTAGAATGATACAATGTATGCTAGTATTTTGAAGATATAATATATACTAGATTCGTTAATGAAATGATATGCTACACAATTAGTTTGATTATAATTACCGAACTATGTGCTTTCTGCAAATATTACCTTCACATATTACCTTGTTTAAGATCCTCTGTTATATTGTATTGTAGACAATTGCGGGTCCCTGCGGCAAGAATCCGTGCATGATGCATCAGATGTGTCTACCAACGAATGGTAAACCCACATGTTCTAACGTAGGTAAGCCGTGCAGATAACACATGTAGGTAAAATATGCATGTAAGTCATGGTTAAGGAGCAAACAAGAGTTCATGGATCGTGCCAGGTTATCCATTCCTGTTACAAAACTAAAACAAAATCATGACAGGTGTCTATGTTTTATATTCTGTTTTACTAAAACTATGTTTTGATCATGATCAGTATAAACAATGTTTCACACAAGCAAGCTTGCAATAGATGCCGGCGGAATATAATAGTAGATTTGGAGAGGAACTAGATAACAATAATGTTTTTAATAATAATAAATTAAGTCGCCGGAGATTAATAAGAAGATATTAAATTCGAGAAGGTAATGTAGCTAGCCACAGTTAAACAAAAACACGCATCGAAACAACAACAATTACACTGGTAAGTAAGAGGAAAGGTATGTGTCGTCGCACATATAAAATGGGTGATAATAGGACTACCGCCTGAAAACGGCCAGTGGTACAAACGTCAATGTGGGTTAAACCATATTGAGAAAGAAGGCTGGTTATCAAATGCACACCCTAATGTGTTTTCATACCAGACTCATTATTCTCCAAAATATTAACCTTAGGACCCCGTCTGCGTAAAATATATCCTCCAATCTTTCAGTAAAGACATATTTTTTAATCTAACATTTTATTAATAATATATATGACCTCATTCCGCTCTTTGTTAATACATTACAATACCTTTAGAATACACATCATTCTACACATTCGTGCATTTCTAGTAGCTTGATTAAACAACTCAAATACCTGTTCAGTAATAGCATGCGCATTTTTAATAGTACGCTGCAAAAGAGAAAACTCAAATAACTGTTAGCTTCTACCTTACGATGTGTAATTATGAAACTCATACAAACGTGGAATGTCAAGTATCCTTTTCCTGCAACTGGTGAAAATTACTGTTCATCACAGGTATATCGCGGGTAAGGCGGTTTATGTTGCGATGCGGCCTCCGCGTAATAGTCCCACCCTCCTCAACTATGATAACGGCTATAAAAACAACCAAAAAAAACTGCGTTATTTGGTGGGTTTGATTCTTATTAAAGTAGTTTTGTTGAACTGTGCCTTTAAACTTGATGACTTTTAGGACTTTTTTAATTGTATGTAGTCAATAAAATAATACTTTAGGTATTTTTCAATTTAACTTTCTGTGAACAATGAAATTCAAAACAGAAACAGTCTGACAATATCAAAACACTTACTAATGTAGATTTGTGACTTAAATGGACACACGGCAATCTGGACGTTTTTTATCAAGCATTACAATTTACAACTCTATTTATTAATCCAGTTTATCACATAACAAGGCGTCTGTGAGTGTAGTAAAGCCATGACGTATTTCTCGTAATACACTAGTGTATTACAGATGCAAATGAGACCGAATCACTGTGTTTGTATACGTTAAAACTGTTAATACCAATTGTTTTCATGGTATATAATACGGTACGTTCAGACGCCTTAATTATTTATCATTATTTGAAATTTTACTTCATAAAATGAACGTTAGTAACGGTAAATTTGGTTTAGGGTGTCGCATTATTTGTAAGGCGAACGCATTTACAACCGAGTAACGTAGCGACGTCGTGTAAACAACAAAACGACGTCATGATTTACCTTGCAAATTGGATAAGGCAACATGCATAAGGAAAATTGACATCACTAAAGTGAAACTATCACGTCGTAGGTAGGTTATGTGATAAACAGAATCTTACATTCGTGACTGTGTGTTCTTGACTTTAATAAACTCGTTGGATAAAAAGATAGGATACACGGCAAGAGCCTCGTATCCTATCATTGTATCCAACTCGTTTATTAAAATCAATAATACACAGTCACTCATGTAAGATCCTCTATATCATTTTAACTTTAAACCTTCTTGCAAATATAATTAAATAACATTTTGAGTTTTCATTTTTTTTATTCTACAATATATGTTGACATATATTATTGGTGCACTGTAATCCATACTTAGTTTAATGCAAAACTATTAGCTTTATACTCTTCTTATAATTAATATTAATGATTGAACAAATGCAAGTTACGTAGAAAAAATAATGGGGATTATAGGGCAAGTTTTTACAAAATCAATATTGCCATGTGTCCTTAAACTGAAGTGACACACAAATATGGTACGGTCTAAACCAGGGGAAGAATTTAACTTGTTTATGCACTCGCAAACTTTGGCCAGTGCATAAAACTTCAAAACTTACCAAATTTGAAATCTACATGTTCCCAGAGCAAGTGCAAAATTACAAATCATCCACCCCTTCACCCCCTAAAAATGTTTGGCCAACCATACGGACACCCCACATTTTTAGCTTGACTTCTTGAAAAATCAAATGTGTGTGTAATACCTGTAATGGTCACTTTCACGGTGGCATACTGGTAGAGAGTCCGCCTCGCATGCATGAGGTTGTGGGTTCAATCTACGGCCAAGTCATACTTCATACATATATGGTACTGGTGGGGTTCCCTTACTTGACGTTCAGCATTATACGGGTAGTGCTAAGGGCAGGTCTTCCCAGTATGATTCAATTATAACACAGTGATTATATGACCGAAAGATCGTTAACGCAGTCAACACTGTCAGTACAATTATTTTTTTTTACCACAAAAGCCATGCTGTTTTTTAGAGCATTTTAGAAATATGGTATTCAGAGCTCCAGATAAGCTGCAAATCTGCGTAATGTATAGAAATATGTGAGTCAAAAACGCAAAAATCAAAACAAATGTGAGGAAAACACAAAGTATTTATTTCAATGCGCAGCGAAACATAAATATATAGCGTTTAAACTTTTGTCACCTTTTGTCAATCGCCCTCTTCAGAATTTATGATTCTATTGTCAAACTCTTCTGTACTTGTCACTCGTATGTAGATTATGTTCATTCCCTGTATGATTAAATAGATATAAACAAATTCAGAAAAAATCTATTTTATAGACAGGTTTCAGGTTTATGTTCGTCTCTTTATTCGTGTTGAAATAATGTATAATTAATAGGTACTTTAATCGTGTCGTTGTAATTATATCCGTTCAATTAATATGAAAACATATCGTCAGGTAAAAGCGTTCTCGGATGGAAAAAAGTATAAACATCGATCATAGCGTAAATACAATTTCGAGTTATCTGTCCATGAATGAAGACTTTTTTCTGAGTCAATTGTTTGGGAACTATTGTTATACCCACGCTTTGGAAACACATTATTAAAATCACCTCCGTTAGTCCGTCTGTCTGTTACCGCATCTCCCCCTAAACCGCTGAACGGAATTCAACTAAACTTAGGATATGAATTCACCATATGACGACGGAGGGCAAGAGCAACTTATTTTTGGTTCCGGGCCCAGGGGCCCTCAGGGGAGTCAAAAAGGTCAAATTCACTAAAAATTCAAGTACACTGTCATTTTTCCATATGTACACATAACTTTGTATATGTAATCGTCTATGAAAGATAAACAACATATCAAACAATTTTGTTATTTCGCATTCTCGGAAGTCTGCCTGGGATACCATGGTGAGTGGGACGAGGGGGAGGGGGGTGATGCGGGGGCGTGAATTTGGGGTCATTTTTTGTTGTAATTATGTCTCAAATGATACATTATGATGATACCCAGGGGGATCAAAGGGTCAAATCACTAACAATTCAATTACACTGTCATTAGGCTATATTCTTACACATAACTTGGTGTATGTTATCGTCTAAAACGATAAACAACATATCAAACTGTATTATTTCGAACTCGGACGTCTTCCCAGGGGACCCAGGGTGTGGGGTTCTGTGTGTTAAGGGGGTGGGGGCATTAAAAACATATTTGATAATTATGTCTCAAATGAAACATTATGATGATGGGATTACACTGTATACATTTGCTTCCTCCTACGTCATCGGTGGGGCTCGGAGGAAGGGGCATCAAACACACTAATAATTGAATTAAGGTGTCATGTTTTCATACTTTTGAAAGAGATACACACCATGTCAATGGATTTATTATTTAAAACTACTCGACGTCATCCCTGGGGTTGGGGTTGGAAGGGGTGGGTGGTGGGTGGAGGGTAACAGGGTCAATTTATTTTTTAATTATGTCTCAAATGAACATTTTGATAAAGCGATTACTAGGTAGAGAGGTAAATTTAGCCAAATATATATTTTTATTTCTCAATAAAATGTAATGATTTTGGGAATATCAGTATAATTTGCTCCAGGTTCATCATGGGACTTTGTGATAGGGGTCAAAAGTTCAAATACACAAATACCATAAACATTTTTTATTCATCTACAATGTCATACATTTACATGTATACATAAAAGCATCAATAATACTATTTCAAAGAACGATCAAAACAATTACATGTACAATGGTTACAGCGTTAAAGGGAATTAACCTGTGTGAAGAAAACGTGGGTATTTGCGATAGCGCGTCGTCGAATTCGTTCTAGTTTGATTTAATTTACCAAAGTGTTGCAAAATAAAAAAAGAAACACACACGTGTACACAAACACATAATTTGACAATTTAGTAATTTTATTTTATAATTCTGAGTAATTAGAAGGAAAAAAGCAAATGCAAACAAATTAAGCGTAATAACATATTGACAAGAAAACAATTATTAGTGTAAAAAATGTATAAAGAAATTTAAAAAAAAAAAAATTAAAATCATTATCTAGAGCTCTGGTATTTATATGTGTGTATTTTATGTATGTATCTAAAAGTGTGTAAATAGAAAGTGGATCACCTTTATCTGTATTATACGCAGGCTTCATAACCGCTGCTCCCAACTAAATTCCATTATGTTTATTTCGCTCTTCGGGGCATTTCATTTTATTAGATACTGGGACCATACGCCGTACGACATGGGGAATATATTAAAGAAGGATAACTCCATGTCCACCGCCATATGCATGCCAACTTCGGGATAGTTAAAATTTTGTGCTGTTGATTTTATGAATATTGAGTTCTGCTCAACCCGGGGCTAGAGGGCGTGAGCGGTAGCTAGCATATTTCACTTCCACTCATGAACAGTCTCAATCAAACCGAGACTGCAATATTTCGTATGTGTCGTGCTCGGCCGTTTCCAAAGGTCCGTTATCATACTTTTTTTTATTGCAGTTAAACAAAATACAGTCACCTGTGCTCATTTAAAAAAATGTTCTGTTTGTTGCTTGAAACTAGTAGTTCATAATGTACACAGGCACATATTACACACACAGGGTCTTTGTCTTACATATCAGAACTGATTATGTAATCCAATCTTGCCTGGAAGAGGTGTGGTGCAATAAACTCTTGTCACTTGAATGCTTATCTCTGGCAACAATTCTGTTATGTAATCACATCCTGTCACAGGGTGATTGATTGTCAAAAACCAAGTCTTGATTTTTCAGAAATGGCATTTGCACACTCCTTTTAGTTAACCATGGTGTATTACATTTAAGTCTAAGGCTAGATTTATATGGCTTCATGTTGCTGTGCAGAATAGATTTTATGGTAAATAAAGAGTCAGTTTGTGGCTCATTTGTTACATTTTGACCAATAGAAAATACCGTGACTTGTCAGTTTCAAGTTTCATTCTCATTCAATGTTACAACATGCTTTTACATTCATTTCAGTTATTTTGTCATTGTCAATTAGTGCATGTATCCAAATATTTGAGTCAAAGCTCAAGCAGAAACGACATTCTTTGCATAATTTAATCCGCTATAATTGAACCATTATCCTTTTAGGGATGGACTGGGATTTTTTATTAATTTTATAAACTTGTGATTTCCACAACAAAGAACTTCGCTTTGGCCATTTTTCTTTTAATCAGATCCAATGATGACTACATAATCACTACAATATATTAAATTATAAGGAGATATACAAAGAAGGATAAAAATATCGGACAGGGAAAGCAGCATTCAAGGACGACAGTCAACTGGAACAAAATCACAAAAAGTATTTTGTATATATATAAGCATATTCAAATTGTTTAAATTTAATTTGATTGGAGTTTTATAGCACACCAACACAAAAAATGTTATATGGCACCAACAAGAAGAACATGCCAGACTCCCTCTCCATTTACATTTAGATAAGCATATATACAGGCGATCAATGATTACGCAGCAGTAGATTAAAATGGGTGTTACATTGTATTGCTAAGTAATTTATTTAAAATAATAAGCGCATGTTGAAGGATATTAATTATGAATTGCAAAAATCGATTTTCTCAAAATTCCTAAACATGGTGGATAGTCTTAATTTAAAGTCACACAGGTAGAAAACAAAAGTCACACATTTTTAATAAGAATTTTATAGGAACGGTTAAACGGTTGGACATGGTTCAGTGGAGTATTTGTTTTTAGTTCTTTTTTATTATATTTATTATTGTGAATATGAGTTGTAATGGCAACCGTCAGTATCAAATACCCAACCAGTTTTCCAGGTTCACTTAAAATTGAAAATGGACAATACAAAATGTAAATCACCGCAAATGAGATTGAGAGGTATGTTTATGGGGACCGTATATGTTTCATTTTGTTGCGTCGTTCAATGCTTTACACTGTTGAATTTTTATAAAAGCTCGTTATCTCAGACACTACGGTGCACAATTCAATGAAATATAACACTTTTGCTGCAACTCAATTTGACGGAGTTGTGCCCCCATTTAGTACTTATAAAGTTAATCGTGCATATGAATATATTATATATACATGTATAAGCTGATACACATTGTAATGAAACTTGCACATGTATTTTGTATCAATATATTTAAATATGCCATACAACCTTTTTTTGTCAATGTTATCCCATTTTTACACTGACACACTGTGTCGAAATGTATTTTTGAACTGATGCTTGACAGGTCACAGAATGGCATGACAATTCATACATGTACTCGGTAACAATAACATGCCACACACAAGTTGCAAAACTCCGCAAATTATTTTGAAAAGCTTGTGCCCCATTTTTTACTTAGTCAAA